>JAQZBX010034855.1:0-24821 GCA_029593785.1 Cabassous unicinctus
GCACAATATTGAATAACAGTGGTGACAGTGAGCATCCTTGTCTTGTTCCTGATCTCAGTGGGAAAGCTTTCAGTCTTTCAACATTGAGTATAATTCTAGCTGTAGGTTTTTCATATATGCACTGTACCATATTGAGAAACTTCCTTTTATTCCTATCTTTTGAATTGTTTTTATCAAGAAAGGGTGCTGCATTTTGTCAAATGCCTTTTCTGCATGAATAGAGAGGATCATGTGATTTTTCTTCTTCAATTTACCAGTGTGGTTTATTACAATAATTGATTTTCTTGTGTTGAAACACCCTTGCATACCTGGGATAAAATCCATTTGATCATGGTGTATAATTCTTTCATTGTGCTTTTGGATTCTGTTTGTAAGTATTTTCTTGAGGATTTTTGCATCTATATTCATTAGAGATATTGATCTGTAATTTTCTTTTTTCATAGTATTTTTTTTTAAAGATTTATTTATTTATTTACTTTTTATCCATTTTAACTCCCCCCTCCCACCCCATTTTTGCTGTTTTGTGTCCATTTGCTGGGCAGTTCTCTGTGTCTGTTTCCTGCCCTCTCTTATCATCCTTCTCCTCCTGTCTTCACCAGGATTCAATCCTGGAAACCTACCATGTGGGAGAGAGGCGTTCTGCCACCTGCACCACCTCAGTTCCTGGTTTTTTGGCACTTCTCGTGTTGGCTCTCCCTTGTGTCACTCTTCTGTTACGTCATCATCTTGCTGCATGGCTCGGTGGGGCCTGATGGCTCACCTGCACACGGGGCTTGGGGACTCACCACGCACGGGGCCTGACGGCTCACCTGCTCGCGGGGTCTGAGGGCTCACCCGCTCGCAGGGCCTGGAGGCTCACCCGGGGCCTGGCAGCCCGCACACCTTCTATATTTTCGTTCTTTTATTTTTTCTGGGAGGTCCCGGGGATCTAACCCAGGTTCCTCCATATGGGAAACAGATGCTCAACCATTTGAACCACATCCGCTCCCTTTCATAGTATCTTTAACTGGTTTTGGTATTAGGATGATGCTGGGTTCATAGAATAAGTTTGGTAGCATTCCTTCCTGTTCAGTTTTTTGGAAGAGCTTGAGCAAGATTGGTATTAGATTGTCTTTGAATGATTGGTAAAATTCACCTGTGAAGTCATCTGGTTCTGGGCTTTTCATCTTTGGGAGGTTTTTGATGACTGTTTTCATCTCTTCACTTCTGATTGGCTTGTTGAGGTCTTCTGTTTCTTCTAGTGTCAGTATAGGTAGTTTGTGTGTTTCTAGGAATTTTCCCATCTCGTCTATATTGTCTAGTTTTTTGGCATACAATTGTTCATACTACCCTCTTATGATCTCTCTTTTTCTGTGGGGTAAGTGGTAATGTTCGCCTTCTCAGCTCTGATTTTTTTTATTTGCATCTTCTTTTTTTCTTTGTCAGTCTACCTAAGAGTTTGTCCATTTTGTTGATCTTCTCAAAGAACCAACTTTTGGTTTTGTTGATTCTCTCTGTTGTTTTTTTGTTCTTGATTTCATCTGTTTTTGCTCTGATCTTTACTATTTCTTTCCTTCGGCTTGGTTTGAGATTAGTTCACTGTTCTTTTTCTAATTCCTCCAGGTGTGCAATTAGATCTTATATTTTAGCTCTTTCTTCTTTTTTGATGTAAGCATTGAGGGCTATAAATTTCCCTCTCATCGCTGCCTTTGAAGTGTTCCATAGATTTTGATATGTTGTGTTCTCATTTTCATTTGTCTCACGATTTTTGCTGAATTCTCTTGCAATTTCTTCTTTGACCCACTGATTATTTAAGAGTGTGTTATTTAATCTCCATATGTTTATTAATTTTCCCTTTTTCTGTTCATTATTGATTTCCAGCTTGATTCCATTATGATCAGAGAAAGTGTTTTGTATAATTTTAAACTTTTTAAATTTATTGAGACTTGTCTTGTGACCCAACATATGGTCTATCTTGGAGAAGGTTCCATGAGCGCTTGAAAAGAATGTATATCCTGCTGCTTTGGGGTGCAATGCTCTATAGATGTCTGTTAGGTCTAGTTCATTTATTATATTATTCAAGTTCTCTGTTTATTTATCCTCTGTCCAGATGTTCTACCCAATACTGAGAGTGGTGTATTGAAGTTTCCAAGTATTATTATAGAAGACATCTATTTCTCCCTTCAGTTTTGCCAGTGTGTGCCTCATGTATATTAGGGCACTCAGGTTAGGTGCATAAATATTTAGTATAGTTAGTTCTTCTTGGTGAATTGCCCCTTTAACTAATATATAATGATATTCTTCATCCCTTATAACAGTTTTGCATTTGAAATCTATTTTGTCCAATATTAGTATCACTACTCCAGCTCTTTTTTGGTTATTATTTGCATGGAAAATCTTTTTCCAACCTTTCACTTTTAACCTGTTTGTGTCCTTATGTCTGAGGTAGGTGTCTTGTAGAGAACATATAGATGGTACATGTTTTTATTTATCCATTCTATCAGTCTGTGTCTTTTGATTGGGGGAGTTCAAGCCATTAACATTCAATGTTATTATTTTAAAGGCATTACTTACTTAATCCATTTTGTCCTTCGTCTTTCTGTTATCATATCGTTCTATTGCCTGTCTTCTTATCCTTTTACGTTTCCTAATAATCTTCATTTCTACACTCTTCTTCATATCTCTTGCCCTTGTTTACCCCTTTCTGGCTGCAGCACCCCCTTTAGTATCTCTTGCAAATCTGGTCTTTTGTTAACATATTCTATCAGTTTTTGTTTGTCCATGAAGACCTTGAACTCACCCTCATTTTTGAAGGACAGTTTTGCCTGATACAGAATTCTTAGCTGGCAGGTTTTTTCTTTCAGTACCTTAAATACATCATACCCCTTTCTTCTCACCTCCTTGGTTTCTGATGAGAGGTCAGCACTTAATCTTATCAAGTTCCCTTGTATGTAGTACTTTGCTTTTCGCTTGCTGCTTTCAGAATCCTCTCTTTATCCCTGATATTTGACATTCTGAATAGTAGATGTCTCATGGTAGGTCTATTACAATTTATTCTGTTTGGGCTGCATTATCCTTCTTGGATATTGATATTGTCTGTCATAAGGGTTGGGAAATTTTCAGTCCTTTTTCCCTCAAATATTCTTTCTGCCCCTTTTCCATTCTCTTCTCCTTCTTGGACAATGATAATGCGAATGTTTGTATGTTTCACATTGTCATTCAGTTCCCTGAGACTCTGTTCCATTTTTTCCATTCTTTTCTCTTTCTGTTCTCCTGTCTTTTCTAGTTCAGATGTTCTGTCTTTGAAATCACCAATTCTGTCTTCAAGCAATTCAAATCTGCTCTTATGTGCCTCTAATCCATTGTGTTTTTCATTCCCATAATGTCTGTTACTTTTCTTTGCTGGCTTTCACATTGTTCTTCATGTTCACCCAGTGTCTTCTTAATGTCCTTTATTTCTTTAGTCATATTTTCTTTCAATTCTTTGAATTGATTTAGGAGAGTTATGTGATTATCACTGACTGTCTTAAATCCTGTCTCTCTTCAGGATATTTGGTTTGTTCCTTTGGCTAGGCTGTCTCTTCCTGTTTCCTAGTATGGCTTGTAATTTTTTGCTGATGTCTAGAGATACAGAGAGGACCAAAAACAATTTTTGTCCATGCAATTTCCAGACCAGCCAGCAGATGGCACTTGTCGGCACACCTTTCCACAGAGTTGTTTCATTCTCTTTCCTGTGTTCCTGTGTTCAATCTCCAGATTGGAGATTCCTCCCTTTCATCTTGCCTTGCCCTACCTCCTTCTTGTCTAACTTATACTGAATGCTTACTATGTGCCAAAAACCATTCTAAGTGCTTTACATGTATTTACATTCTTAATCTTAAAACAGCTCTTTGCAGCAGATACTATTATTATCCACATTTTATAGATGCGGTAACTGAGGCACACAGAGGTTAAAAGGCGTCTGAGGATACGTATGTAATACAACGAGAAGCAGAAATTCAAACGCAGGTAGCTGGATTCTAAAGCTGGAGCTCTTAACCATTACGCTAATGGATTTACTAGTTAATATTAAGAGGATGAGAATTAGTATCCAATAAAGAGAGAAAAAAATAGTCCCCCCGCCCCCTTTTTTTTGACTTAGGCTATCACTTCTGTGATAATAATAATGAAAGATACTCATTTCAGTACCTATTACTCTAACAACTCTTAAAGAAGAAATTTGTGAAAATATGCAGTAATGTGAGGTGTATTTTTATAGTCTTTCATGAGCTTTGCAGACAATTATTAAGGTGAGTTTTAAAAATGAGAACTATTTCAGGTAGACCTAAACTTTATACAGCTTTTTTTATAATGATGACCCAAAACCCTTGATGAGAGAACAACATAGTCCTTTTTAAAAGATTCCATTCCTGTAGTATAATTTATCTAATTTCATGGCAGTATGCTTCTTTTTGCTCCCTTATATAAAATATGTAAGAAATGATCCAAAGTTAGTTTTTGTGGTGTATATATATCTTCAATATATCAAATATTAAGGTAATGGTTGAGCTTTAAGCCTTGCCAAAAATTTTCTGTTACATCACTATAATACCTTTAATAAAAATATTTTAGACATTTTTCATCAGAAATTTATTTTATTCTATGTGGTACTTACTACTATTCCTTTCTCTTGGTATATTACATAATGTTTGAAATATTTATCAGTGAAGCATTTTATTTTTTCTCATCAACAAAATCATTTCTAAAACAAAAGCATTTCAAAGCTTAATTGTAATAATGATAGCACCTGACATTTACATTTTACATTTTTAAAGGCATTTAAGTGTGTTAAGTAATTCATAGTCTCTTTTGGAGTTAGGTATCATGTGCATAGAGAAGGAAGAACAATACCAGAGAGGCACAGACATCTGAAGAAGAAAAATAATCCTCTGAAAAGGTAGTTGAAAAGAAGGAAAATGAACTTTCTATGGAATTCTCTGCTAATCACTTAATAGAGACCAGGAGTGGGGACCATTTTGATCAAAAGCTCTTTACCCTTAGAGAAAATCAAGAATGGTCTACTGCTAGATCAAAAACAGTAGAATCTTTTCTTCTGAGAGAGAACTCTAGACTCATTCATTCATTCAACAATTATTTTTAAGTCCTTATTATATGCTGGGCACTGTTCTAGGCATTGAGTATAAAGCAATGAGTGGCAAAGTCCTGCTTTTAAGGAGCTAAATTTTCTGGATGGAGAGACACACAATAAACTTATAAACATACAATGCAATGTCAGGTATTGATGTATGTTATGACAAAATTGAGCAGATCAAAGGGAGAGTGAAGTAAGCAAAAGGGTTGATTTGCTGATGTTTGAGCAGAGACCTGAATGAAGTGATGGCATAGAATCTTGGGAATTCTAGCAGTAGAGTGGTCAGGGAGAATTGCAAGTGCAAAGATCCTGAGGCAGGAAGCCTGCTTGGTTTGTCTAAGGGACTGACAAAAAGGGCAATATGACTAAAGCTGAGAGAGTGAGTGAGAGAATGGAGGTGTGGTGGAGAGGTAGTTACTCTGAGACCAGATCATTTGGGCTTTATGCGACAAAAAATCATGAGGCCTTAGCTAGAAGACATCTTGGATTTTTGTTAGACCAGTGTTTTTGAAACTGAAGTTGTGACCCATTAATGGTTTGTGAACTCTAAATTGTGAATAACAACCAGCCTTTCCAAAAAAGTATAAATTATCAGATTGCATTGCACGTACAGGGATGAGAATTGTTTCATGGAACTTTTCACTTGTGCTCGGTGTGCGTATATTGGTTTAGTTAGAAATTGTAGTTCTTACTATAGGTTCTGAATTTAAAAAAGTTTGTGAGCTACTGAGCTAGTCTTATGCCCAAATATTATAGATGAAAACACTAAATTATGGCATCCTCAAGGGAACCATGTTCTTGAACACCGCACTGTTCTCCCGAGATGTGGTATGCATGTCTGTCTGTGTGTATAACTGACTCCATGCTGAATTAGTTCTAATGTTTAAAAGAAGGAGAGGAATCAAAAACTTTTAGTCAATGCTGACTGAAAGTCAAAGGTTCTTTTACACATACATACTACATAGATATGCATCCACACACACCAGATTAAACTTTTTAAATTAATTTTGTGAGGAAGATATTCTTGAAATAGTTCAGTAGAATTTAAAAAAAAAAAAGTTATTTTTATTTGTTTAAAACCCTGTTATGGGGAAGCGGGTGTGGCTCAATGGATAGAGCTCCCGTTTACCATATGGGAGGCCCCGGGTTCGCTTCCCGGGGCCTCCTTGTGAGAGCAGGACGGCCCGCGCGGTGCGGTGGGCTGATGCAGTGGGACCTCACAGCAAGGGGGAGATAAGCAGACACGGAAGAAACACACAGCGAATGGACACAGTAAAAAATACAAGCAGCAAGGGGGGATAAATAAATAAATAAATAAATCTTTAAAAAAACAAAAAACAACAAAAAAAACCCTGTTATGTAATTTGTCAGAAAACAAAGTGAAGAGAAATCACTAAATGTCACTCATCTTCCATAAGAGTGACTGAACCTGATAATTTCAGTGGTTAAAAAAAAGTTTAAAATTTACTTGAGGCTGGCTGGGGACAGGGTCAAAAAGAAACTCAGAGATTAGGTCCCTTTTTATGCAAGGGATACGCGAGCAATAAAATTGTTGACCCTGCATGTGTTTCCTTTTCATTAAAATATTTCATAAAGTCCTAATGACTGGAGAGGCTATATTAAAAACAAGGAAAACTTAAACTTTTAAATCAGACTGGGAATGCTATTTTTAAAAATAATTAATATCCTATCACTTATTGGATGACTACTCTGTACTAAGCTTTTTGTACCAGGAAGTATTCTCAGGTGCATTTGAACCTGTTTAAAACTTGTGCCATGAAGTTTCAAATTTTCTTATTTTGTAAGGGTAATTCTCTTTGGCTTTTATGTAGGTATAGAGAGAATTGAAGAACTTTAATCTCTTTTCTCTAAACCCTTAATATTTACAGCATATGAGTAATAGAAATTTTTTTTCAAAAAGTAATAATTCATATTTTGATACTCAATTAGGGCCTCTGCAAAAGTATTATGATTTAACAGGATTAAAATTGCAAAGTGCTTATGAAATGGCTTCGTGGGCTGGATATGTTGAAATCCACATTGAACAGTAGGTGGCACTCCTCTATTGTTGGACACATTTTTTCAAGAAAAGAAATGCTTCACAGATTTTGTTAGTTGCTTACTAATTTCAATCATATTAATGTAGCATACAAATGCTATTTATCGAGGCATCTCAGAGTAAATAGTACCACATATTATTTCTGATAAAGTCAAAGATACCACATTTTCCTTTCATGTATTAGAAAACTGAAGCCTATATGATGAAAAAAAATGGCCTTTTTTGGGATTAAACTTGAAAATGGATTTTTGGAATCTGTTGCTCTATCAAAATATCCTTTATCTTTTAAAATAAAAACCACAAAAACAATAAGCTACAAAATAAAAATGACCCATGAATCATGAGATCATATAGGCAAAAGCATTTCAAAGGGTAGAAAGACTATTCTAATATGCAGCTTATCAGACTTACTGTCTTCTGTGTAGTACTTCTGACACCTGCTTTTCTCACTTTTCTAGAGGGAGAGTCCTGTATAGCCACTTGAATCTCTGTCATGTAACTGTGCGTACAGTATTTTTTCTAGGACTAATATTCAAAAACTATTCAAACTCATTCCTTCGCTCATGGGTATAATGCTAACAGAAGCAGTAGCCAGCATTACTTTGATGATTTGGAACTATATGTATCCCAGAAAAATATGTTCTTAATCCATTCCTCTGGATGTGAACCCATTGTAAGTAGGACTTTTTGATAGTCCTGCTTCAGTTAGGGTGTGTCCCCATCTGAATCAGGATCACATTTACTCCTATTACTGGAGTCCTTTATAAGAAAATGAAATTCAGACACAGAGAGAAAGCCATGGAAACAAGAAACTGAAATCAACGAAGCCTGGAAGAGAAGGGAGAGACCAGCAGACATGGCCATGTGCCTTGCCATTGACAAAGGAGAGCCAAGGATCACCAGTAACCCATCTTTGGGAAGAAAGCATCACTTTGATGATGCCTCATTTGGACATTTCCCCAGCCTCCAAACCCTGAGGGAATTAATTCCCACTGTTTGCCCCAACCCATTTTATGGTATTTTCTTGAGTAGCCTAGGAAACTAAAATAGTAGCCAATGCTCTATAATAATAACTTGCAATGCATGAATATGCTTCATGTATATTCAGCATCTGCAGCATTTGGTATTTGAAATTGAGGAAAAGTAGAACCAGTTTGATTTGGATAGAGCTAACCCTTCTCTGTCTCTGTCACCTGGGCCGCCATATACTCTTGTGCATGTTTGCACTGCGCAACCATGGGTGAATTGCGGACTTTTTTGACAGATGGCAGTAAAGTGTTTTGATGAAGATACAACTTTTTCTGATTTGCACAAAAGTATTAGATAGGCTAAAGAACAGTCTTCTCCTTATATTTCTAAGCACTGACACTGGTTATCTATACCACTGACACTTTTCCTAGAAAGAAAAACAGTAGGAGAGGGATCTCAGGAGAGAGAAGGTGATATAAAAATAACATACCATGATGCCTCTAAATTGTAAAAAATGTCAGGGTGGGTTTAGGGCTTTCACAGTGGAGGCAAGATGTCTTTCCCCCCTGTATCTTCCCCTCTCTGTAATACCACCTTGATGTTGCATTGGCTTTTTTGTTTCTTGAACTCACCAAGCTCCATCTCCCCTATAAGGCATTCAATGTCTTCTCTGCCTGGAACATTTCCCCCCAGGTTTCTGAATGATTGGCTTCTCATTCTGGTCTTAGTTCAGATGACATCTTCTCAAAGAGTGCTTTACTGCTCCGTTCTAGTTGAGGAGGACCCCCTAGCTCTCTTTCCCTAATTACTCACACATTTGTCTATTTATTCTGTTGTCTTTATAACACTTATTATAGGAATTGCACTGTTTATTTTTTATATCCTATTAGGAGAGACAGAAAGTAAGTAAGCTCCATGCCAACAAGATCTTGTGTGTCTTGAATAGCCCATGTCTGCTACAGTGCCTGGCAAAGAGAATACACTCAATATGTATTGAATGAATAAAGGAGTAAATAAATTCAACTTTTCAGGTATGACTAACTTTGCATTTGAGAATGGACAATAGATAACTTCTGCTTCTTTTAAAATTCATTCATAAATCCATTCATTCACAAATATTTAACAGCACCTACTATGTCCCATATGTTTATTTAGTCCATTGAAATGCATCCATAAAAAAAAAGACACAAATACCTGCCCTTAACAGACTTACATTCTATTGGCAGAGATATGAAATAAATATTAAACATATTAAATAAAATATACATGATATTTGAAGATGTCAAGTGCTTTAGGGAAAAAATGAGCAGGATAATGGACATTGGAAGTGCTAGTGGATACAATTTAAAAAGAGGTCGCTCACTATCGAAGGATGTTTATGTGGGAGGTTGTGGGAGGAGTGGGAGGTGGAGCATATGGGAATCCCTACAATTTCTGTGTAACATTTATGTAATCTAAGTATCTTTTTTAAAAAATAAAAAATAAAAAATTATTATAAAAAAAAAAAGAGGTGGCTGTTGAGCTGCCAGTTATCAATTAGGACAATGAGCCAAACTTAATAATTAAACCTTAATTCCTTTATTGTGACAGTACAAGCAAGAGACCAAAAAAAAGAGGTACCAACTCCTCAGTATTCCACTTTTTTTCAACATGGAATAGCACTGGGCAAGGGCCAGATGGATGCAGTATAGGCAGGGGTAACCATTTTTTTACGGAGGAGCCCCACATAAAATGTTCCTGCCTTTTTATGGACCTGGGGTATTCAGGGGAGGCAGAGGAGAAAGGACTAGGACTGCAGAAGGCACTGAGTCAAAGTGGAAAAAAGTCCCTTAGTTAAGGCCTTCAATGAGGAGATCTTAGTAGAGTTACAGGGAAGCCCTTGATAAGGATAAGAATGGAGGTGCCTGGGCTAGCAGTACAAATATGCATATAAGCATGCTTGGCCCAATGACATCTGAGTCCTTGATTGCAATTCCCTCCAGAAACTGCAATATACTTGCTATGCACCAAGTTTGGTGTGGGAGGGGCAGCTTTGCCTTATGAGACCTGCCAGGCCAAGCCTTGTAATTGGCTATAGTTGGGCCTGAAAGATCACCCAGGATTTTGGCTTGGAGTCAGACTCCTCAATGACCAGGTTCAGTCTTGTAGAAAAGGTGATAGTTGAGCAGAGAGCTGAGGGTGAAAAAGGATGAGCCATGCAGATGATGGGGGAAGAGTATCCCAGGAAGTAGGACAGCCAGTGGAAAATCTCTTATAGGCACATGCGTGATGTGTTCAAGGAAGAGTGTGGCTAGGGCAAAGTGAGTAAGAGTGAGAGTTGGGGGAGATGAGGTCAGACAGGCAATGGCAGGCCATTAAAAGGTAGTTGACTTTTTCTCATAGAAATAGGAAGTCAAGAGTCCATTTTAAACTGAGGAGCTAGAGATTCATTATAAATTTTTACAGGGCCCCTTTGGCTGCCTTTTTGAGAGTGGATATAAGGGACAAGGATTGAAGGAGGGATACCAGTGATGAGGCTAGGAGTTACTCTCTAGTATGGTGTCTTGGAGTAGGGTGGCTGCAATGGAAGTAGTAAAGTGGTTGTATTCTGTATACATTTTGAAGGTAGAGCAAACAGATTTTCCTGATGGATTGCATATGAGGTATGATAGAGTTAAATGGTGATACTAGGATTTTAACCTAAGCAGTTTTAAGGATGTAGTTTCTATTAACAGATTTGGGAAGACTAGTGAAAGAGCAAGTTTGGTAGGGGACTGGAAGCAGAAATTCAGCTTTGGGCCTGTTTAAATTAGGCCCAAGCAGATATCTGTTTGATATCTAAGGTAAGAGCAGTTTGATATATAAATCTAAAATTTATAGGGAGAAGCCCAGACTGGAAAACTGTAAGCATATAGATGGTATTTAAAGCCATGAGAACTGACAAGATCATCAAGAAAATGAGTATATATGAAGATGATAAGGATCTAAAGACCAAGTCCTAGGGTACTCTAATGTTAAGAGATCAAGGAGAAATGTCTGTATTAGAAAAGAAGAGAGATTTTAGATCAATAACCTGAGCTTATATCTAAGGAATTAGAAAAAAGAGAAAAAGAAGCACACACTAAGCTTAAGCAGTCTGAAGGAAGGAAATAAAAATCAGAGTGGAAACATCAAATAGAAAACTGAAAAACAATAGAGAAAATCAATGAAAGCAAAAAGTGGTTCTTTGAAGTGATTGAGAAAATAGAAAAAATTTTACAGTGACCTAGAAAAAGTGACAGAAGATGCAAATTACCAATATCAGGGATGAAAGAGGGGACATCTCTACTGACCCTACAGATGTTAAAAGTATTATAAGGGTGCTCGCATCGGTAACACATATACTGAAAAAGTATTATAAGGAAAAAAAGAACTTTATGCCAACAAATTAAACAATTTAGATGAAATAAATAAATAAATCCTTGAAAGACATAAATGACCAAAAGAGACTCAAGAAAAATTAAAAAATCAGTATAGATATATAACAAGGAAAGAAATTGAATTAGTAATTAAAATTTTTCCTACCAAGAAGATCTCCAGTGCAGTTGAATTCTATCAAACATTGAAAGAAGATGTAAAATAAAGAAGGAGGAGGGAACACTTCCTAACTCAATCTATGAGGTCAGTTTTACCCTTATACCAAACCAGATAAAGATATCATGAGAAAAGAAAACTACAGACCAATATCCCTCATGAATATAGACGCAAAAATACTCAACAAAAGATCAGCAAACTGAATCCAATAACATAAACCATGATCAAGTAGGATTTCTATCAGGAATGTAAGGGTGGTCTGACACTTGAAAATCATTGGTGTAATATATCATTTTAATTAATTAATTAAAATTTTAAAAAACCACATGGTCGTCTGAATGGATGATCTGGAGCTTCTACCCGGTACAGTCATTCAAGAAAAAGAAATAAAAGTCGTCCAAATTAGATGGAAAGAAGTAAAACTGCCTTTATATGCAGATGATAAGACCCTGTGTGTAGAAAATCCTTAGGAATCCACACACAGAAAAACCTATTAGAACTAATACATAAATTCAGCAAGATTGCAGAGTACAAGATCAATGTACAAAAAATCAATTGTATTTCTATATGCAATGAACAATCTGAAAATAAGATTAAGAAACCAATTCCATTCACAATACCATAAAAAATACTTAGGTATAAATTTAGCGTAAGTGTAAGACTTGTACACTGAAAACTACAAAATATTGCAGATTGAAATTAAAGAATACCAAAATAAATGGAGACATTCCATATTCATGGATTGGAAGACTCATTGTTAAGATGGCAATTCTCTGTAAATTGATAGATTTAGTGCAATTCCTATCAAAATCCCAGCAGGCATTTTTGTAGAAATTGACAAGCTGATCCTAAAATTGATATGGAAATGTGAAAGATCTTGAATAGCCAAGACAATTTTGAAACAGAAGAAATCAAGTTGGAGAACTGGCACTTCCTGGTTTAAAAACTTCCTGTAAAGCTGTAGTACTCAAGAGAGTGTGGCATTGTCATAAAGATAGACATATAGATCAATGGAACAGAAAATAGAGTCCAGAAATAAATTCTTTTTGGTGAGTTGATTTTTGAAAAAATGCCAAAGCCATTCAATGAGGAAAGAATAGTCTTTTCAAAAAAGGTGCTGGAACAATTGGATATCCATATACAAAAAGATGAATTTAGACCCTTGCCTCACATCATGCAGAAAAAGTAACTCAAAATGGATTGCAGATCTAAATGTAAGAGCTTAAAACTATTATGTTCTTAGAAGAAAATATAGTAATAAATCTTAATGACTTTGGATTAGGCAAAACCTTATTAATTATGGCACCAAAAACATAAGTGACCAACTTTTCTACTTTTCTCTTACTCTCATCTCCTTCTCTCTCCTTCTCCCTCTCCCTCTCCCTCTTCCACTCCCTCTCCCTCTCCCTCTCCCTCCCTCTATCTCTATCTCTATCTCTCTGTCTCTCTGTCTCTCTCTCTCTCTCTCTCTCTATCTCTATCTCTATCTTTATTTTCTCAATGAAATCTGGAAATGGTAGTGTGAGGCAAGAAGAACATTTACTCCAAAGTATCATTTTGGTCCAGCAGGACCCAGATGTGGTATACTTAAATGGGATAATTGAAAAGTTTTCTAAAGGAGTTAATTATAAAAGTGTAGGCAGAGTTATGAGAAACTAACAAGTGATGGTGTGCTATGGAATGATGGGGACTAGCAACGGTAGGGAGCCATTACTACCCCTAGGACTGTAGGGGCAAAGGGAGAGAGTAGCCAAAGAGATGCCTGTTTGACAGGACGTCTTCTGTATAGGGCAGACACCCATGCAACCTGACAGAGAGGAAATTGGGGGAATAAATATCGGGACCTAACTCTTCTTCCTTTGGTCTTCAGCCAATGTCTCTCATTGGCCACATTCATGTGAAAGTCAAATGCCACAGGGGTCCTGTGATGAAGTCCTTGCAGATGTGCCTCCCAGGTTCACCTCAAGTTGGAGAAGAGCAGAACAAAGGTCTCAAGGGACAAATAGAAAATGTCTAGCACATCTTCTTTCAGGCCAGTGGTGCAGTGGTTATGGGATAAAGGCATAACAAGGTTTAGCTATTTTGACAATAGCTATTTTGATTGAAAAACACAAAGTTAACATGTATGTTGTTGTTTCCTGTGTCATCAGTTTTCCAGCCTCATAATAAAGTCATGTTTCTAATTGAATATTAAGTGAGTAGTATATAATTGTATAAATATTCTCTTGCCAGAATTGGACCCAGTATTTCATTTTTGGTTCAGATTCATTTTTCTTTTTAGAGTGTTGTGGTTTCGTTAATTGTTGACAGCTAGTCTCTCATAAATAACTCTTGTCTTAGAATTACTTAATACTTTATCGAGTGTATTTTTTTTTAAGATAGTATAGGAAGCCACACATCCAAAAGAGTAAGAAAAAAATTAATAACTCTTTCAGAATCTTTCTGGAAATACAAACAGACATACAAACAAACAATAGAGTGTTGAGGTTTTTCTGAATCCTGAAGAATGGATTTTACACAAGATCTAGTGATGGATACTAGATTTTAAGGCCTTACTCCTTAAAATCTTTATTCTGATAAGTATTTAAAAAAAAAATTTTTTTTTTTTTTAATTCCCAGAACTACAGAGTTACTGTGGAGTCTCAAAAGAAATAAATGACAGTTTCTATCTTCAAGAAGCTCATTCTAATTTGGTTAGAGAAAGAATTTGTATTGTACAAATTCACCAGAACACTACCCAGTGTATTATTGTGGGAAATCAGTCTGGCCATCAAGAAACAAGAGTCCTTATTGAGCTCTGCTCCTTAACAAGTCACATAATTCTTGCCAAGTCACTTAACTTATTCAAGCTTCTGTTTCCTCATCATGCAGCTTCTTTGATCTTTGAAAATTCTGTGAAATTCAGATTCCAAGTATGGAAATATCAGTTGGCTGGGATTGATCTGGGAAGACAATAGTCGTGTTTTCTGTAAGATGTCTAAGGCAAACAAAGTTCAGCCTCACCTTTCAGAGAGAAGGTTTCCCTGAATAGATAGTATGTGGCGTTCTTTCTTTCACATGGCAACATGTGGACTTAAGTTTATGGTTGTGATCTATTGAAGTCTGAGAGGAAGAATTTTCAAGCCTCTATAGGGCCCAAGCTGAAAAAGTTTATCAAGTTCTACTCTCTTCTTTGAAACTGGATGTGCACCTTTTAAAATGATTCCATCTTGTTTTATAAGTTTCCTGATTTGAACTTATACTGTGGAAATGCTTATTTTCTGGTATTTTTTACTCTTTTAAACAAAATTAAGAGGGAAGTAATTTGGAAGTGGATTTCTAAGTACCACAGTTGGGGAAACACATGAGTTTGTGTTCAGTTTACTGGAGCATTGACTTTTTTCTATAAACCCAAAAAATAATGCATTCTATTTCTGAGGTGTCTCAAAATGACTTTTTAAATTTTTTAAAAGAAAGTAACATCTTAGAAATATGTGGAATTTGAGCATAGTATTTTTCCCAATGGGAGAAGGCATTTGGCATTAAACTGTATTTTTTAATACATAAAAGTGATTGCAACAGTTTTCCGTGATGTGTTCTATCAATCCATTTTAGTATGACTTAAGCAAGGGTGCACTTTTGTATGAACAAAAATATTTGATTGCCTATTGTGAAGTAATTTTTCTTGAAATATAGCATTACAAAATGCAGTGTTTATTTTAAAAATAGATTTCATATACTGTTTTCAGTGCAATATTAGAAATGCAAGTCTAAGTATGGCCTGATTTTTATTGTTACTGTGTCATTTTTTAAGCTCAGGTTTCTTTTCATAGGCTATTAAATTGGAAGGATTTAGTTTATGAATCTGGAGACCCAGCAAACAGAGTAGCATATGTAGGCTGCTTAGCCTTTTTTCCCTCAGAGTCTTTCTCACCACTCTAAGGAGAGTAATCTTGGACAAGTTTCCTAACTTACCTAAGTCAGTTTCAACATCTGTAAAATGGAGATACTAATACAGTCTCTCTCATAGGTTTGTTTAGATAAAATACATAAATAGGTGTTTAGAACAGGGCTTTAGAATATAGCATGTACTCAGTAGAAAGTGCTAACTCTTGAGTATCACCATTACTGTTCTTGTAATATTGAATTATAATTTACATGTCTGGGCTTTATGTTACTGACCTCCTTAAAGTCGGGGATTGTTTCTTAGAATTCACAGAATCTACCACAGAGCTTGGCATGAGATAGGCAGTTGATAAATATTTTTGGAATGAATAAGTGAGTGGGTAAATGGAGTATCTGATCAGCTTTGGTCTGTTTATGGGGAAAAAAAGATAAAACCATTTGACATTGTGTTGTAAATAACAAAAGTAGACAGGAGGCAGAACATAGTCTCTAAGCTGATTTGATCTCACATTGCTATTAGAGGAAAAGAAAAGAATGCCATCCCCCTGCTAAAATAGAAGTGCTTGGTTATAGTTTATATACTACTGTATTAACATATTACATACATTATAAATCATACCCAATAATAGAAAATTTAATAGGTTAAGATGAAAAATAAATAGAAATGTTGATATATTCTCCCATTCCTCAGTGGGATCCATACTACTTCAGAGACTATTGGCATAGAAAAAGACATTTTCCAGTTTTGAATCCAAGTCTTGTTTCTGATACTTAATAGATGTGGTTTGAAGCTGTATGTACCTTAGAAAAAAATGTTCTTAAATTTAATCCATTCCTGTGGGTATGAACCCATTGTAAGTAGGACCTTCAGATGAGGTTCCTTCAGTTAAGATGTGGCCCAGCCCTATCAGGAAGGGATTACGGGAGTCCTTTATAAGATGAATGAATTTCAGGTACAGAGAGAAAGCCACAGGGAGCAGCCAGAAGCTGAATTCAACGGAACCCAGAAGAGAACAGAGTCCAGGAGATGCTACCATGATACCATGTGCATTACCATTTGACAGAGGTGCTAAGAATCAAGGATTGCCAGTAGCCTACCTCAGAATGCTATAGTCTTTGGAGAGAAAGCATTGCCTTGATGATGCCTTGATTTGGACATTTTCCTGGCCTCAAAACCATCAGCTAATAAATTCTCATTGTTTAATCCGACCCATTTCATGGTATGCTTGAAGATATTTCCGTAGTGTGGTTGTTATCATGTTCACTTCACATGGTATGCTTGAGCAGCCGAGGAAACTAAAACAATAGTTGTGGTTACCTAATCTCTCTGTGCCTCAGTTTCTTATTTTGTAAAATGGGCATAATAATAATGACCTCATATTGTAAGGATTAAATGAATAATATATGCTAACAACTTAAGATGTTTGGTACCTAATGAAGGCTTAGGAAATATAAGCTGCTATAATACTACTACTAATAATAAATTAAAGTTATTGTTATTATTATATTGTTATTTGGAAGATCTTTTCTTTTGGGAATTTTAAATGAAATTGCTAGCTTTTATCCATTCTAATACTTTTTTGTGGATGAGTAATTCCTAAATCATCAGTTCTGTTCTCTTACTCAAATTCTGTCTCATGCCTCCAAATGGTTATGGTAATAATTAGAAGTTCTGCCTTCACTTCAAAACCTACAGGCCTTAATGTAATCTCATCATTTTTACCCTTGACAAGATCATTCATTCTCCCATTCACTTTGGCTTGAAACCTTGGAAACATCTTCAGTTGATCTCTATTTCTTATTCCCATGTCTCTTACCTTTCTGTAACTGCTTATTACTACTTTTACATGTCTATAATATCCATCCTTTCCAATTCATTCTTACTCTTAACCCATTTTAGGCCTGAACTAAAACAGCTATTGGTCTCCTTGTAGGTCTCCCTGTTTTAGACTCTTTCTGCTCCCAACTATACACGCATCCATCTAACCATTATACTGGAAAACATTTATAGAACATCCACTTTTGTGAGGTAATTTTCTAGGCCCTGGGAATACTACCTCTGCCCTCAATTCATCCCTTTTAAGATGAATATTATTTAAACATTTACTTCATGATCATATTTCTCTACTCATTTGTTCACTAGCTCAATGATTCACTATTTTCTGTTTTAAAAATTTAAACATGTCTTATCTAAACCCTTTTTATCAGGCTTTCTAGGTTCTCTTGTGAACTGTATCCTCTCTGGTTTCCCTTAACTCCCCATGCTTGTTCCACCTCTGCGTTCTGGTGGCTTTTGTCATTATGACCATATGAACTGCTCTTCTTCAGGTGCCTATAGTTTTGTATCACACAGCCTGTCTCTGAAGTATTTTTATATTGGATTTTTCCTGTCATTTCACTTGCATTGGTCTTTATCATTTAGATTGATTGCGAGGCACCTGTACAACATCATTGCTTTGATTTCGGTTTATGACTCCTTCCCCAACCCAAGACCCAGTGCCAAGACTGGAAAGGTGATTATTCTATCAATTCAGTGTATAATAAACCTGAAGATCATCCCACTTAAAAGGGACCCACACTGTCAGTGTGTTTTATAGGCTTTTTGTTATATTATTAAAATAGAAAATGTGAAGTTGAATGTTAGTAATAATCAGAGAGGAGGATTAAGGTACAGTGTGCTTGGTATCCCTCCTCTTCCCTCCTCCCATCACTCATCTATGTAAGTGCTGAACATGGGTGTCCCAGTTGCAATCCCAAAAGGATGGGCCTTGTAGGAGCTTAGAAAGTCCTGCTTTGTTTGTTTATTGATTAAACCTATGTTTGAATGCAAAAAAAAAAAAATAATTTGGCTGATGAATATTAAAAACTTATAAATATATTAGTGACAAGAAATGAGTAATCAACTAAATTATTAGAAAAATAAAGGTCCCCCTTTTTTAAGAAGTGGAAACAAAGTGGTAAGATAGAGAAATAAATACAAAATGAAATTTCTCTTGTAATCCTGCTTCAGAAATCATTTGCTGTAGTTTCATAATGAAAGAAAGAATTATTGCCTTAGATCTGAGTCCAGAGTTCTTAGAGAGGGACTTAAAATTTCACATGAAAGAGCAGAAAGCTTAATTACATGATTTCAGCTGGATAGAATATCAATATGATGTGACATATAACCACTTCAACAGCACAAGACAGATATTCAAATTTGCTGATAATCCATTATTAGCTTGCTAATATAGTGGACAGAGGCCAAGCAACAACAGATGAAATAAGCATGCAAAAAAACCCTGGTCATATAGAGTTGTGCTAGGTATTGTGTAAACAGTTTTCAATAGGAATTCTTATATGAGTCTTGAGATTTTTGAACAGATATTAATTCAGTGCCAACTTGATTGGCACTGGATTCAGTGCCAATCCAGTGCAAGGCACTGGATTGGGTCCTTTGGGGGATTTAAAGATGAATGATACACTCATTTTTGTCCTCAAGAAACTTACATTATAGTAGGAAGATAAGATATGTATATAAACAACTATAAATATTCTTCCGATGGCTTATATAAAGTGCAAGGGGATTTCAGAGTACTGAAAAATTCAACTGGAGGACTCAGGGAGAGTTTTATCGAGCAGGTGACATTTGAACTGTGCCTTGACCAGAATATATGTGAAGATTATGTGTGGACTAAGGGAGGAAGGTGCAAAGGTTTAGATTAAGAATGATATATATGGTACATGTTGTCATTGGTCCAGGTCTGCAGCATATTTAAGGGTTTATTTTAGCAGCATTCAGAACTGAAGTATGATCCTTTGTTGGTTCATTCCTGGAAAAACTAAGCAGACCATTTATTTACTACCATCCTGCAGTCTTTACCTGTCCTCATCTTTATTCATCATCCAGAAATATTAGTTCCCTGATATTTCCCTGCTCAAGTAATAATATGTGCTCTGGGGGATGTATTTTTTCAAACAGTGGTGGTAGGTTTGTACAGAAGATGGGTATAAAGATACGTATATTTTCACATTTTCAGAAGTGAAGATTCTTCCTGGCTGCTGCTGCTGCTGCTGCTATTACTACTACTACAGCAATTATAACAACTACTACTGCTCTTAATATTACTTCTTGCTTCCCCCCACCTCTCGCCCCACTGGCTCTCTACCAGCACCCCTTCATTTATTGAGCAGATTTCCCATGTGCAACTCCCAGTGTTAAATATTTCATTAATAGTAATTTAAAAATTCAGTTCATTTTGTGTCAAAATTAAATGCTTTGAGGTTTGGAAGAGTAGAAAAGAAGATGAAGGACTAGAATGTATACACAGTTTTACAATTGCTTAGAGCTTACATGTTTCCTTGTATTAAATAATAAGCCAAAGTACAGTGGTGATTGTTTACCATTCTCCAGTCATGAGGAAAACTAGTTCCTTACAGTCCTACTTCCTTACAGTCCACCAAATTATTTTTTAAAACTATAGTGGAGATATTTTATTAAACTTATGTTGATTTGTAGAAGATAGCTAGATTGTAAGTGCCATAGAAAATGAGGGAAGCAGAAAAGATTCACTCTAAATTCTTGGGCAAGTGGGCAAATACAATGAGAAATATGCTCACAAAGCTGCAGTTAATTTGATTCTTTTTTTTATTTACCAAGGATTTCATTGCTTGTATGGAAGAAAAGAAAACCTCTAAGTGGTGTTGAGCTTTGACCTCATAGGTTCAAAAAACATATGCATCTGAAGCTTAATGCTTGATCATTAAACTAGTTTTCGTGGAAATGATTGTTCTTGCTGGCTGGAATATAATTGCTTACTTCCAGGGAAGTGTCATATTGGCTTTTTTGTTGGACTGTTTTAGGTAAGCGATTATGTCAGAAACAGTGCTTCCCTCTTGCTTCATCTTCTATGATAATTTTAAGCAATGTGACTCTTGGTTCCAAACAGTTCTAACCCAGTACCACCACAGCTTGTTTTACTCTAACCTCATACATTTAAATGAGAAGGCCATATACTCACTTAACTATAGAGTTGTAATTTCCTCCTCCTTTTGAGGCACTAGTTACTGTCTAGGCAAGGATAGGTCAATAGATAAGAATTAAAACATCCCTCATTGAATATACAATTTTTTCCGCTTATAGTCTGTTTTTAATTTAGCACATTTGTTTTGGAGGCAGTTGAGTTGGTTGATTCCAACATGGCAGTGCCATTTTTTTTTTTATTTGAGGGTGTTGGGTCTGAGAGTGAGGGGAACGGTGGTAATGCAGTGTTTTGCAAATGCCTTTATTTGTAGATCGGTTTAGTTGGTCTCCATTAACATTAGAAATGGTAAAATAGACTGGTATAGACTGGTATAGACAGTATCTTAGTGCATGGCATATAGTAAGGTGTTTCAGTCTGCTAGGCTGCTGAAAAGCAATATACCAGAAATGGGTTGGATTTTACAATGGGGATTTATTAGCTGACAAAATTATAGTTCTGAGGCTCTGAAATGTTCAAATCAAGCCTCATCAGGTGATGCTTTTTCCCTGAAGACTGGCTGCCAACGATCGTGGACTCCTCTGTCACCTGGCAAGGCCCATAGTGGCGTCTCTTCCTTCTCTTCCAGGTTTTGCTTTTAGCTTCTGGCTTCTGTGGCTTTCTTTCTCTCTTTGTCTAAATTTTTTTGTCTTTCCTCAAGGCTTATTTTATCAAGAATAAAAAAATTATTTGAAATGATTTACTTTACTGTTGAGTCATTAGATGAAGTTTTGGATAATTTATTTGAAAAAAAATTCACTGCTAAGTCATTTAATCCCTGTAACAGCCCTATGAAGAAAGTTCTATTACTATTCTCATTTTACAGATGGGGAAACCAAGGCTTAGAGAAGTTCAGAATCTTGTCTGAGGTCACAAAGCCAGGTCTATTTTTTTTGTGTCTGTGTGAACTCCTGCTTCTTACTGCTTTTATTTATTTATTTTTATTTTATTAATTTATTTTTTTAATATTTTAAAAGATGCTTAGATTACATAAATGTTAGACAAAAATTACAGGGATTCCCATGTTCCCCACATCCCACACCTCCCATAACCTCCCATATAAACATCTTTCATTAGTGTGGCACATCACCTGCAATGGATATACACGTCCTGGGGCTTTGCCACTAAGCATGGACCATAGTTCACATTGTAGACCACACTCTCTCCCACACAGTTCTGCATGTTATATGCTGATGTAAAATGGCCTATAACTGTCATTGTAATGTCACTCAGGATAATTCCCAAGTCCTGAAAAAGCCCCTGTATTACAACTGCTTTTCCCTCTCCTTGCCCCGAAAGCATCCAGTGGCCACTGGCTCCACCTCAATGTTGTAATTTCTTCCATTGCTTGAATCACAATATGTCTACAACAGAATACAATAAGTCCACTCTAGTCCATAGCTCTTCCCCCAATCCTGAGGAGTCTGGGATGGTGAAGCCCAGGTCTATTTGATTCTAGAGCCCATGCTTTTATCCATTTTGAGATATTCCCCACCTGACTCCCAAACAAAGCCCTTTATAACTTCCTGATTATTTTCTTTAAGTAGCACAGATCAGGGCCTTGACACTGATGTAGGCTCCCAGGAAAGGATAGTAGTAGCAGCACTGGTTGGCTTGGCATGCATATTGTACTCAACAATACTGGTAGTGCCAGGTCCAATTGGTATTTATGATTGATTGTCATAGTGTTAGCAGGAATGGAATGACTTTACTTGATCAGTAATATTGAAGTATATGAGGCCAAGGTATAATTATACTTGGTGGTACAAGCTTAGTAAAATCATTCTTGAACTGAGGGATTGTTATTTCTTTTAAGTACACGTTCATGGAAAAGATCATAAGTTTCACATGATCCATGTATGGCTGGGACTTCTTGTAAGCCCCGTCAGAGAGAGATGTGGTGTGATTCGACTTTCCAAAGTCTGCCCTTCAGCTATCACTTTACCTGAAATTACAACACTGTTTGAGATTTCCTTAAAGTCATCTATTTTATCTTACAAATCATGTGAATTTTGCATTCTTCTCAATAATATGTCCATGTTTGTTTTAGTGTAAAAATGGTTTACATCTTTTGGAGGGATGGGCCCTGAGGATGCAAGCTGGTTTTCGGTATGAGGGAGGTCACTGTGGAATTTGAGCTTTCCGAACAGATAGTATACTCAAGAAATAAGGAGTGACGTCCTCCAGAAGCTTCCTGATTAAGAGTGCAAAGAAGGCGAATTTTTTGAGACCTGATTGTCTGAAACTCATAGTTTGTCAAAGTAGAGAATAGTAGGTTGGAAATAATTTTCAGTTAGAATTTTGACAGCATTCTTCACTGGAACCTGATTTCCATGGGTCCCGTTGAGAAATCCAATGCAATTTTGGTTTTCCTATTGTTGGTTATATATGATTTTCCTCCTGACACTAAGTATTCTCTTTTTATTCTGAGTTCTCTGAAATTTCCTGTGGGCATGCCTTGCTGTAGATTTTTTTCATTTATTTTTCATGGTATTCAGTGGTTGCTTTCAAATTTGAAGCTCAGCCCTTCAGTTTTGATCAAAGGATATGTTTATAAAATAATTTTTCTCCCTTCTCCCTGTCTGAAATGTCAGCATACTTAATGTGATGCTTGTCTTCTTGGACCAAGCTTCTAGTTTTCTAATCTTTTTTCTTTTTTGGTTTTTTAGTTCCTATCTTTGTGAAAATATTTTCAAGTTTATTTGCCATGCTATCTATAAAAATTTTACTTTTGGAAATTAAAAAAAAAAGGTTTACGTCAATTGCATTTGAGTGACACTGATGTTAGGAAGGTTCTCCATTTTTATATTATTACTTTAAGACCTCTGCATATAATAATACCACATTGTCCAGTTTAAGTGAAGATCATTGTTAAAAATCAAAATATAATTTGGGAAAATTAACAGTTATAGCCATTACCACTCCTTTAGATCTTATCGTTAATTATTATATTAATATGACAATTTCCCAGCAGTATCCTTGTTGAATGGGATAAGGAACAGCTGGAAGAATATGTGTTGTCAAAGTGGGCAGGACCAAAAATAGAGGAATGTGGTTAGCAAAAATGAAATTAATTTGCCACACAGAGGTCATCACTCTAAGTATAAATGCTCATAAATTTCATTGGTATTCTTATACACATGGAAGGAAATTTTGGTTTATTGTAGTATTATTGAAATATCCTTTATAGGCATGGTGATGATTTAAATGTTTTTAAATAAAAACTTATCACTTGAATGTAAAAATTGGGAATTACGTGGACTTTAGTTATTAATGTATCAATTTTGGTTCATTTATCATAACAAATGTACCACACTAATGTGAGATGTTAATAAAACTGGGTTTGTACAGTCTTAGCAATTTTTTCTGTGAATCTAAAACTGTTCTAAAATAAAAAGTTTATTTTTAAAAAGTTGAGAAATAATATATACATATTGGAAACTGAGAAGGATGATATATAGATTTATTTATTCAATTCATTTATTTAATGAGTATCTTCTATGTTATAGGTACTGTTATAGTGAGCAGATAATGGACATCGTCATTTTCTTTGTGAACCTTATAGTCCAGTGGGAGAGGCAAATATCAAATATAGCCAAAAATATAATTACAATCAAATATATAATTAATGATAAGTGTTGATAAAGACTTTGAATGAAAGGTTGCCATCATACCTCATAACAGTTAACCTGATCCAGTCTTAATGAGTCAAGGTAGGTTTCTCTGAGGAAAGATGTATGAATTAAGACAAGAGGATAAATAGGAATCAATTAGGCAAATGTAAGAGAAGGGGAAGAGATTCCTGGCAAAACTCTTCATCTGAGAAGAGTTTGATTCATTCCAGGAACTAAAAGAAGGCCTTCAAAGCTGGAGCCCTCCAAGAGAGGGAGAGAATGATGTGGGATGAATGGACTGCTGGAAGACCAGACCATACCAGGTTTTATGGACCAGGTTAGGGATTTTGCCCTTTATCCAAGAGCTTTGAGAAGTTTTAATTGGGGATTGGGAGGTGGTGGCAGGCTCAGATTTGGATTTCAAATGATGTCAATTTGTGTTCATTGTGAATTGGGGGGTAGGGCAGATAGATGCAAGATGGCCAATTAGAAGGCCAAGGCAGTAGTCCATCAGAGAAATGATGCTAGATTAGGTTAGGATGGTAACAGTGGAATTGAAGGGAAGTGAATAAATATGAGAAATGCTTTGGAAGTAGAATTCAAGGGACTTGCAGATATATGAGATGTGGAAA
>JAQZBX010034856.1:0-24824 GCA_029593785.1 Cabassous unicinctus
TACAATTGCATTTAAATTCTGTTTAGTCTGATATTAGTATAGCTACTCCTGTTTTTTTGTGATTACAGTTTGCATGGAAAATCATCTTCCAATCTTTCACTTATAACTTATTTGTGCCCTTGGGTCTATGATGAGTTTCTTGTAAACAGCATGTAGTAGGATAATATTTTTTGTCCATTTTGCTATTTTTGTCTC
The DNA here is from genome assembly GCA_029593785.1 of Cabassous unicinctus. Lineage (NCBI taxonomy): Eukaryota > Metazoa > Chordata > Mammalia > Cingulata > Chlamyphoridae > Cabassous > Cabassous unicinctus. Next base: position 196 of record JAQZBX010034856.1, read on the forward strand.
TAAATGGGGGACTTTAATACATAATGTTCAATGTTATTACTGTAAAGGCAGTAATTACTCCATCCATTTTATCTCCAGCCTTTAATATGTCATATCTTATTTTTGTCTTTTTACTCTTTTAGTTACCCTTAGTAATAATCTTCATTTCTAAACTCTCCCCAAAACCTTGCTTTCCTATTTTTTATCCTTTCAGGCTGCAGTACTTCCTTTAGTATTTCCTGTAGGCCAGTTCTCCTTTTGATGAAATTTCTCAATTTCCATTTATCGGTGTTTTGCTTTAATGACTTCTGCACTTTTTCTGAATACAGAATTCTTAGCTGACATTTTTTCTTTTTGTACCTTAAATATGTCATACCACTCCCTTCTCACTTCAAAAGTTTCAAATGAGAAATCAGCACTTAATCTTATGAGTATCCATTGTATGTGATCGATCTCATTTCTCTTGCTGATATCAGGACTAAATATATGGAAAACTTCTCAAATTTGAGTATCATCCTTAAGCATGGAACAAGCTAATTTTCTCTGTATCATTCTAACTTTAGTATATATGTTGCTAAAGTGAGCTCCCTACTCTTTGCATTTTTCTTGATTTAGCTTTCTCTTGGTTGATATAAACTTTGCACTGTTTTCTGGAGTTCTGAGAAATTTGGTTCTGATACTTTAAGCTTGTTTTTCAAAGTTTATTTGGGAGAACAGGATTTTGGATTGTCATCCTCACCATCTTACTGTTGTCAGTTCCCAAACTGTTGGCTTTTAATGAACTTCCCCCATTAAGTTTAATCCTACATTCTCAATTAAAACAAGCACATGCATCCCTTGCCCCAAGTCATGGTTAATAGTCATTTCTATCCCAAGTAGCCTTTCTTTTCACTAGCAGTGCCACATATGTCAGCAGATTCCACAGCAACTAGTCAGTTCCTACCTGGAGCAAGTCCATCAATGTATGCATCACTACTCTAGATGTCTAAATCTCTCTCTTAGAGCTCATGTTCTGTGGAGGTTGTATTTCTTACAAATGGTCCATAAAGATTAATCTGGGAGATCATAGACAATGGCATTATTGACAAAATTGCATGATATATTTGTCAAGCTTTTTGTTTACTCCCCTGTAAGATTGCCATCTACTCCTCGGGGTTCAGGCCTAAGAATACCTCCATCCAGAGGCTATATCCATGGGCAATGATCAGAACCCAGGAGCAGCAATGGTTGTATGATCACTTGATGGTTTGGCCACCACAAAGACATGGATTGGTTACATTCAATATCCACTCAGCAAAGCCTAGTGTTGTTTTGGTGTGAGACAATATTTGCATTAGGAGGCAGAACATCTGGAGGATTGACTGGCAAGGACCCTGACAATCAGAATGGACAATAAAAGCAGCATGGAGCAAGTTCTGGGAGACTCCCATATATGGAAAGTCACAACATTTTGTTCTCTCGATAATGTAGTCCAGATGCTGATGGTGGTGCAGAGTCAGGAGTTTAAGCAACATTTTAAGTGGTTGCAAATGCTTTTTACTCTAATATGGAATTTTTTCTATGTTTAACAGCTATTGCACCCACATTAGACCATACCAGCAGAGTATAAAGTTTACTCCAGAGAATAACAGTTATCCAAAACAACGGAAATCATTGGAAAGAAAAAGCTAAATTTTACTTGAAAGATTAAGATTATAAACTCTGCAGAAGAAATCATGGGTAGAGTAAAAAAAATGTAGAAGGATAAATAAAGACTTCATATAAAATAGTAGTACAAATCATTTTATAAATTAGAGGTGATTAAAATGGGGTGAATAACACAATGTGAAAAGAGAAACTGAAAAATATAATTTAAATAATTCAATTATATTTGTATGCTATTTTGAGACTTACTCTTCTAGCCATCTTTATGATTTACATTGTTCCTGTGTCAATATAAGCCTTCTGCTTTCCCTAGTGGAGGCACAGCTTAAAAAGTAAGAAAGCCTGGTTCAACTAAAAGTAATTCCTATTAATGGTGTTTTGGAATACCATTAATAATTAAAATTTGATTTAATTCAAATTTCTTGATTTCCCTAGAAGGGAAATATAATAATTATGTATGGAAGCAAGAGACATTTGAGATTAACATTTGTGTATTTAGAACAAGAATGTAAATATCTAAATAAAATATAAAACTGAGAGATAAGCTTCTTGGAACTGATTTTGTTAAAAAATGTGTTTGCTCTGCAAACTTCATAACTGCCATAAAAGGTAAATTTTTGTTTCATTTTTCTCATTGTTAGTCTATAATTTACTTGAAAATTACTTTGCTAATATATTTTTAGCAGAACCTGAGCAATGAGATTTATTTTCCACTAGTGTGAAAATATTTCAATGATCTAATAAAAATATCTTTTCACTGATTCTGCCTTATCGAGACTGAAAACTGGTGAATGACCAGTCTGAAACAGTCCTGGCCTCACTGTCATAGTTCATGTATCATTGAGCTCTATATGTTCCAATGGGCACTTAATTTTAAACATCTGAAAGTATATTTTGATTTTCTAAATAGACTTGAATGAATCACTAACAAATGTCATCATCTTATGGGACACATGGGATTATTCTCATAATACTGTGTATCTCAGCTCCAGTCATGTAAACAACTATCAGTCAGAGCATAGAGTCATCCCTCCTCCTCTTCCCCTGTCATAATGAAAACACTAAATGGGATAGATTCATAATAGTGAAGGAAAACATGGATATTTAATGGCTGCAATAATGTGATGATGTTTTAAAGTTTTGGAATGCAGCAAAAATTCTGTCAATGAAGTATTTGAACAATGGTCTTGGGACTTGATACCTAACAAGACGTCTAGTAATTACTGTGTAGGTCATCCTTAGAGTAGTGCCTCATGAGTATACACCTCAATTAATCAAGAGTAACAACCAGAAGTCAGATCTCTAATGCAAGTGGGGTTCCTTTGCGAAGCTGAGAAGCCAAGAAGTCAGTGCAAACCTGGGACTTAGGGAAGCAGAGGTCCTAAGCACTTATTTTTAAAACAATCAATTTTATTGATACATGTTAATAAAGCATACAATTTATCCAAATTGTACTATCAATATTATTTTGTATAATCATATAATTGTGTGTTCATCACTTTAATCATTATTAAGGCATTTTCATTATTTCAATAATAATAAAAAACAAAAAACGGATAAAGAAACAAGAAAATTCCTCACCTTTCAATTTCTCTGTTTCCCCTGCTGTACATAGCTGCTATTTCTGGCTATTCTTGCATGATTATTTAATTGTTTATTAAACAATTTTATTGAGATCTATATAATCAATGGCTTTTAGCATAATCACAATGTTGTACATTCATCATCTCAATAATTTTAGAACAAGTTCATTAATCCCCCCAAAAAACTCCACACCCTTTAGCATTCCTTCCTCAGGCTTACATAACCGCTAATCTAATTTCATCTTTATAGATTGATTTATATTTACATTTTATATAAATGGAATCATATAATATGTAGTATACTGTGTCTGGTATCTTTTACTTAGTTTAATTTTGGGGGGTATGATAGTAATATTTTGTAGTATTAACTTACATTTGTTCAGTTTCAAAGAAAAATAGTGTTATATATATGCAATTTTACCCATATTCATATTTCACATAATATATTTAGTTCATAGTAGGGCAATCATACAATATTTATCCTTTTGTGACTGGCTTGCTTCACTCAACATAATGTCCTCCATGTTCATCAATGTTTATATATGCTTCAAGACTTCATTTCTTCTTACTGATGCATAATATTTCATCCTGTAAATATTCCACAATTTCCTTAGCCATTCATCAGTTGATGGACACTTGGATTTTTTCCAACTTTTGGCAATTGTGAATAATGCTGTTATCAACAATAAGTTTGCAGATGTATGTATGTGTAACTGCACATACATAGGTCTCCTGCATATATACCTAGAATGGTACTGTTGGGTCTCATGGCAAGTCTATATTCAAATTCCTTAGGAATTGCCAAACTGTCCTACACAGTTGCTGTATCATTCTACATTCCCATGAACAGTGAATAAGCTTTCCTATTTCTCCATATCCTCTCCAACAATTACAGTTTTCAGACTGTTGAATAACAGCTAATCTGATAAGTGTGAAATGATATTTCATTGTAGTTTTGATTTGCATTTCATTAACTATTAGTGATGTTGAACATTTTTTATGTTCAAAAAGATCTTTAAGATGTTTTCCTACATTTTCTTCTAGGAGTTTTATGGATTTAAAAATATATATATTTTGGTCCCTGATTCATTTTGAGTTAATTTTTGTATAAGGTGTGGGATAAGGGTCTTCTTTTTTTCTCTCTCTGTCTTTCTTTTTTTGGGGGGGGGGGGTGTATGGCTATCCAGTTTTTCCAGCAACATTTTTGAATAGACTGTTCTGGCATAGCTGGGTGGGCTTTAACAGCCTTGTCAAAAATCACTTGAATGTAGATATGAGGGTGAATTTCTGAGTTCTTGATTCAGTTTCATTGGCCAATCTGTCTGTTCGTATGCCTGTACCATGTTTTTTTGCCACTGTAGCTAAATAAAATGCATTAAAGTCAGGAAATGAAGGTCCTCTGACTTCTTTTTAAAGACATTTTTAGCTATTCAGGGGACTTTTCCCTTCTAAATAAAATTTGATTATTTGCTTTTTGATTTCTGCAACAAAGGTTGTTCGAATTTTTATTGGAATGGCTTTAAACATGTAAATCAGTTTGGGTAGAATTGACATCTTAATGATAGTCTTCCAATCCATAAACATAGAATGTTCTTCCATTTATTTAAGTCTTCTTTTTGTTTCTTTTGCAATGTTTTCTGAATACAGTTCCTTTATGTCCTTGGTTAAGTTTATTCATAAATATTTGATTGTTTTAATTGCTATTACTAAACAATATTTTATTGTTTTAGTTGAACTAGGGAAAGAAAAGCAAACTAATCCCATCCAAGCCAAGGGACAGAAATAGTAAAGATCAGAGCAGAAACAAATGAAATCAAGAAGAAAAAAAAAAACAATAGAGAGAATCAACAAAACCAAAAGTTGGTTCTTTGAGATAATAAACAAAATCCACAAGCCCTTAGCTAGACTGATAAAGAAAAAAGAAAGAAGACACAAATAAAATCAGAAATGAGAGAAGGGGCATTACCTCTGACCCTACAGAAATAAAAGAGATCATAAAAGGATCCTATGAACCACTGTATGTCAAAAAACCTAGAAAATGTAGATGAGATGGACAAATTCCTAGAAATACACAAACAACCTACACTGACCCTAGAAGAAATAGAATATGAAAACAAACCAATCACAAGTCAAGAGATTGAAACAGTCATCAAAAACCTCCCAAAGATGAAAAGCCCACGATGGTTCACAGGTGAATTCTACCAATCATTCAAAGACAACCTAATGCCGATCTTGCATAAGCTCTTCAAAAAAAAATTAAGAAACAATGCTACCAAACTCATTCTATGAATCCAACATCACCCTAAGACCAAAACTAGATAAAGATAACATAAAAAAAGAAATTTTCAGACCTATATCTCAAATGAATATAGATGCAAAAACCACTACAAAATTATTGCAAATAGAATCCAAAAGCATATTAAAAGAATTATACACCATGATCAAGTAGGTTTTACCCCAGGTATGCAAGGGTGGTTTCATAGAAGAAAATCAATTGGTGTAATAAACCACATTAATAAATTAAAGAAGAAATATCACATGATCTTCCAAAGGCATTTGACAAAATATAGTACTCTTTCTTGAGAAAAAAAACACTAAATAAGATAGGAATCGAAGGAAGCTTTCTCAGTATGGTAAAGTGTATATATGAAAAACGTATAGCTAACATTGTACTCAATTGTGAAAGAATGAGAGCATTCCAGCTGAGATCAGGAACAAAACAAGGATGCCCACTGTCATCATTATTATTCAATATTGTGCTAGAACTTCTAGCTAGAGCAATTATGCTAACAAAGAAATAAAATGCACCCAAATAGAAATGAAGGGCTAAAATTTTCACAATTCACTGATGACATGATCCTACATCTAGAAAGTCTGAAAATTCCACAACAAAGTTACTAGAATTAATAGACAAGTTCAGCAAAGTGGTGAGATACAAGATTAATATGCAAAAATCAGCAATGCTTCTATATACTACTGATATGCAATCTGAGGAGGAAATCTGAAAAAAAAAAATCCACTTATAATATCAACTAAAACAACCAAATATTTAGGAATAAACTTAACCAAGGGCATAAAGGACCTGTATTCAGAAAACTACAAAACATTGCTAAACAAAACTGAAGAAGAATTAAATTAATGGAAGTACATTCCATATTCATGAATTGGAAGACCAAACATCATTAAGATGTCAATTGTACCAAAAGCACTTTTAAAAGGGATGTTTCAAGAAAGAAGGAAAGAGGAGGACACAAGATGTTGAAGTAATTGTAAAGCTAGAAGTAGAACCTGACTCATTATATCAAAAGGCAGAACTTCCAATACGTGAATAAGATAATTCTTTTTATTTCATGTCATTGAAGTATTTAAAGAACCTATCAATCTACAGAGAATTTAATTGGTTAGAATAATTAATTTTATGTCTAAAACTCCTCTTTGAAAAGGTGGGGTGCCCTGCAGAAACCTTCCTATGGACATTCTTTGCTGTATACTTTGTTCATTAATTTTCTCTGATGTTTTTATTTCTTTGGCCATAAAATGTGATGTATAGTGCCCAGTAACTCTGCCTACTAACTCAAGTTTGTACAGAGTCTTGTAGGAAAAGTTGATTTAGAGTTACAATTGATTTTGAATCTCTGTTTTCTCCTACATGGATTGTGTGACATTTACCTCCTAGGTATAAATTGCATATATGAAAACTTAATATCATAAGGTTCTTCCTGTTTAAAAGCAGTCCCTTTCAAAAAACAGATTTTTGTCAGAGAGTCTCTGTTAAAAATGCTCTTGAAAATTAAAGGACAGTTTTACAACTCTTTTAGAAATGAAGGTTGTATATATTTCAAAATGAAGGATGGCAAAACATATAACATGTCTGCCAGAGTGGTTGGTGCATAAGACATTATTAAAGGATGCTGTTTATTATTATCCCATTAAACCACAACCTCTTCTTTACTCATTAGAAGAAAAATATTGATAATGCACTTTAGTATATTTAAAACATTATCAAATACACTAAGACAATGAAGAAATGTTATCAGTTGTATAATGCATCCAAAGAAAGAATTGAGAATGTTCATAGTGGCATTATTCACAATTGCCAAAAGATGGAAGCAACCTTAGTGTCTATCAACAGGTGAATGGATAAATAAATGTGGTATATACGTTGGATGGGATAGTCATCTGTAGGGAGGAATTAAGTGCTGATGCATGGAACAGCATTGACGAACCCGTATGACATTATATTGAATGAAATAAGCCAAACAAAAAGGACAAATATTGTATGATCTCACTGATATGAACTTGTATATTGACCAACTCATCGAGGTAGTGTCTGGACATTGGCCTGCTAGGAGATAGAATGGGAGTAGTGAAAAGTGAGCTGATATTTAAACTGTGAGAATTTATAATTAGATTTATGCCTTGGAAATGGGTGGAGATGATGGCAAAAAATGTGAGTGTAAATAGTAGTGATGAAGTGTGTGAATATGGTTGAAAGGGGAAATGTTAGGTGATATATTTTGCTTGTAAGAAAGCTAGAGGATAATTTGGAGATTGTATAAAACAATGAACTTGATAGAGTTGAAGGATTGCAGTTAATAATGCAAATATAAAAATGTTCTTTCAGGATCTATTACAAAGTTACATCACTAGTACACAATGTTGATTATGGGGTGGTATATGGGAAAAATTCTCCTAAACCATATTTTTAGGGGATATAAATGTGTCATTATTGCCATATGTATGTTTTCTGGATAGATAGACGTGCACATACTAGCTAACAAAATATCAAACTTCCCCCTTGATGAAGTCCTGATACTTTCTCAAATAAGAATTCATAAGCCTTGCCTAATAAAAGAAAACAGGCTTATAAGCCAAGTTCTCAAGATTTTTTAAAAAAGCTTTTATATTTTTAAATAAAATTTTATTGAGGTTTATTATTCATATATGAACATACATAAACAATAAGTGTATAGTAAAAATTATGAACTTACAAAACAAACATGCATATGATCGAATAGGGCTCTCATAAAACACCCTGCCACCAACATCTTGCAACCCTGTGAAATATTTGCTACAAACTATGAAAGAGCATCATCAAAATGTTACTATGAACTATAGCACATATCTTAAATTTGGTGTATTTTCCCACAACCTATGCAATTATTAACACCCTGTATTAGTATTATATATTTGATATAGCTCATGAGACAACATTCTTATATTTTTCCTTTTAACCACACTGGATTCTGTTATACAGCACCATGTTTTGTACAATCAATTCAAAGTGTATATTCAGTGGTTCTCATTTCATCAGAGTTGTGCTATCATGACCTCAGTCAATGTTAGAATTTTTCATTACTCCAAAAGGAAAAAATCCCACACCCCCTTATAACCCTGTTGTTGGATCTTAGAACTGATATAAAATCTTCTTTGCCATTGCTGTGAAATATTACATTGCTATTGACTCTCATCCATAAATTACATTAGTTGTAATTTCCCCATATATCTCTATATTCTCAATATATTGGAAAAGAATATTCTTTTTCTTTTTTAAATATTATTTTTATTTTTAAAGAAGCTTTAGAATACAAAAATGTTACATTAAAAATAGGGGATTCCAATATAACCCATCTCTTCCCCATTCCATACTTTCCCACATTAACAACATCTTTATTAGTGTGTGACATTTGTTATCATTGAAGAACACATCTTGAAGCATTGCTATTAACTGTGGACTATAGTTTACATTAGAATTTATACTTTGCCCCCCACAATTTTATAGGTTTTGACAAAATGTAACGTGGCCTGTATCCATCATCACAATGTCAATACTGTATTATTAATGATTCCTTAGTTTTAGCCAAAATACTATACTAATGTTAGATGTCAACAATAAGTGAAACTGGCTGTGGGAATATGGAAACTCTGTACTAGCTTGACAACTTTCTGTAAATCTAAAAATATTCTAAAATAAAAGGCTTATTAAAAATACAAACAACAGTTTTGAGGGGATGTGGAGAAATAGAAACACTTATTCACTGCTGGTGGAAATGAATAATGGTGCAGGTGCTGTGGAAGACAGTTTAGCAGTTCCTCAGGAAACTAAGTATAGAATTGCTGAACGATCCAGCAATCCCACTATTAGAAATATACTCAGAAGAATTGAAAGAAGGGACATAAAGAGACATTTACACACTAAAGTTCATTGTGACACTATTCACAATTGCCAAAAGAAGGAAGTAAATCAAGTGTCCATTAACTGAGGAATGGATAAACAATATGTGGCTTATAAATATGATGAAATATTATTCAACTCTAAAAGGGATGCAGTCCTTATGCATGAGACAACAGGTTTGAACCTTGAGGACATTTATATTGAGTGAAATATCGAAGCATTGTTACTAACCATGGAATACAGTTTACCTTACACTTTACAGTCTGCCCTATATGATTTCATAGGTTTTGACAAAATGTATATTGGCTTGTATCCATCATTGTAATGTAATGCAGAACAATTCCAATGTCCCGAAAATGCACCCATGTTCCAACTATTCTTCCTTCTCCTTTCCTTTAGAGCTTCTGGTGGCAACTGCCTTTGTATCAATGATAAAAGTTATTTCATTGTTATCATAATAATGTCTATAATAAAATAATTATAAATATATTTTAGTCCATTGTTCATTTCCAAATCTTGAGGATTTGGGGATGGTGATGCCACTCTGTTTCTAATTGAGAGGGGACTTAAATTTCATGTGTCAGATTGCTGGAACTGTCTTGTTTGCAGTTGCAGACACTCTGTGTTCCTTGGGATGGGCATTGTACATCATTAGCTCCTTGTTAGTTGTCCTGGTTGAGTCCAATGAATGGGAGAGTAGGTGTTGTAACTCTGTTGAGATTCACTACTCAACTGGCACTTGAATAGACAATAGATTTTAGTCTCTGGGACACATTTAACTATGATAGTTCAAATTCTAGGTTCAAATAAAAGGAGCAGAAGAGTCATGTGTAGAGAATCTATAAAAGTCCTCAATCTCAATGGTTGTAGTTAGGAAACTTATTCTTATAAAAATTTAACTAAGAGTAAGTATAATTATTGCCTAAGATTTACCTCCAGAAAACCTCATGGCTACTTAAATGTGACCTCTCTATGACAAACTCTGCAAATAAATTCATTACCATCCCCTTAATCGGGGACAGGAATCCCAGGTCTGAATGTCCATTGGACTAATGGGTTATTACCAAACATTAATTAACAATCCACTTGGAAAGAGACCATGGCATAAATGGGGAAATATTAAATAAATTAGAGGTTATGGGGTGCCTAAGAGTTGCCACCTGAGAGCCTCCTTGTTGCTCAAATGTGGCCTCTCTCTAAGCCAAACTCAAAATATGAATGCATTACATTTCCCCCAATGTGGGACATGACTCCCAGGGACGAGCCTCCCTTACAATGAAGGACTAATACCACGTGTCAACTGGAAGCATGGCTGGTAAAAAACCTTGAATAAAAGGGGGAAAAGGTAAAGACAAATGAGTTCATGTGGCTAAGAGACTTCAAAGAGAGTTGGGAGGTCATCCCAGAGGTAACACTTATGCACACCTCAGTAGGATCTCATAGAACACCAAAGTTGATATCACCCCACACAGAGGGACTCCTGAGGGTTCTGGAGACACCCAGGTCCTATATAAGGGGGGATAGCCCCAGAGATTGATGTCTTGTCAGTGGGCTCTACGTTGGAATCTGTGCTACTGAGAGTGACAGAGTTGGACTCAAATAAGTCCTCACTGCACATGGTCCATCAGTCCCTCCTATTGAAACCTATATGGGAGGCTGGGTTTTGTAGGTGTACTTCCAGAGACTGGAGATTCTTGCCTGCCTATGTGACAGCTGTGCTTGGAATCTCAGTGGAGCTGCAGCTCCTACTCTACAGCTCAATAGGCTCACCCAAGTCACTAGGTGAGGAGACGGCAATGATGGACAATGGCCATCCCAGGGAATGGAGAGAGCCTGCAGCTGAAGGCAGGATAATCCTATCCACCGTATCCATGGGATATAAGCCCACTCTCACTCTTGGAGATGGAGTGGACATCACCATTCCAGTCCCCTCAGGATTGGGGGAAGTGCTATGGACTAGAGTGGACTTAATGGTATTCTGTTGTAGACATATTAGGATTCAAGCAATGGAAGAAATTATAACAGTGAAGTGAAGCCAGTGGCCACTAGACACTTTTGGCGTGGGGAGGGGAAGGGCAGTTGTAACACAGGGGCTTTTTCAAGACTTGGAGATTGTCCTGAGTGACATTGTGGTGATGGATATAGGCCATTTTACATCAGCATATACCATACAGAATTGTGTGCGTGAGAGTGTGATCTACAATGTGAACTGTGGTCTATGCTTAGTGGCAAAGCCCCAGGATGTGTATATCCATTGCAGGTGATGTGCCACACTAATGAAAGATGTTTATGTGAGATGTTATGGAAGGTATGGGAGGTGGAGATCATGGGATTCCCTGTAATTTTTGTGTAACCTTCATGTAATCTAAGCATATTTTAAAATATATATGAAAAAAAAATAATAGCATTAAAAAAAAGAAAGAAAGCACACAGAAAAAAATAAATAATCGTGAAAAAAAATAAATCAGTGGTGTTTTTGTTGTTGTTGTTGTTGTTTTGTTTTTTGCCTAAGATATTTCAAAGTGATTTGGGTGGTCAAGACATAGGTTACACTTGGGAATGTCTCAACCAGTTTTCACAAACTGCCACAGTAAACAAATCATCAAACAAGAGTGATCCCAAGGTTTCTGTGGACATCCACACACGATATGGAATCCACAAAACCTCACAAAAACAACACCACTGCTGCAGGTACTGAGAATATAAGAAAATCTATTTCCCCAATATAACATAGTTATACTCAGGTATAAATTCCTTAATAATGATTCTTTTACTCCTTTTATTTGAACCTATAATTTCCAATATACCTGTAAAGTATATTTCTCAGAGATTTAAATGTTGAGATTGTTCATAATACAGTTGAGTCCTGAAAGCCAGCAAAGTTGTGGCCAACTCCTACTTTCCAGTTGTTCAGGCTTGCCCAGGACACCCAACAAAACAGTGATGATTGACAAGTCCCATCTCCAAAATAAGGAATATCTTCAACAACAAGCAAAATAATTTCTTTTCTCTGCCTCATATATCTATGTCCCTTCTCAGCCAGAATCAGAATCAACATTGTCCCAAATCCCTCAAGATAGAAAAATAAACAAAAATAAGGGGAGGGAGGTGTAACCAGGAACCAAAGCAGATTTATTGTTTTTGTAGTTATTAACTTTTGTTAACAGACAACTTTTAACATTGAGCTAAAACATTTTTTAATTAAAAAGAGTGGGAATTCATTTTTACACTTTTACTAACCCTTTAAACACCCTTTTCCTAATTCAAAACCACAGTCTGTGAGATGAATTCAGAACTTTCAACTTGGGTTCCTTATTCTGCAGGCAGCAGAAAAGACTTTATTTCGAAATCAGGGTGTATATATGTTTGTTCAAACCCATCAAGTATCTAACTGAAAGACTGATCCAGGATGCTCAACACTGTCTTCCTTATCCCAGAACTCATTAAAGACTTAGAAGTAGCAGGCATGGCTACAAAAATACTGTTAGGAAAGAATCAAACCACAGTTTCCTAGAGGAAAACATTATGGTTGAGATATAAAACTGAGCACCAGGAGCCTATAAGGAAATATTATGGAGAATTTCCTTGGGAAAATGGACACCCAAAGATTACAGTCATTCAGGGAAATTTAGAAAACCACTCATATGCCAGAGCAAAACAAATGCTCAGAAAAGACCTGAGAAGGCAATGCTTTTTTTCCTCAGGGTGTTCTCTAGGATCATTTCAAGGCTGATTAATCACTACAGGAAAAGCCCAGCAAATGGCAAATAGCCAAATGCTGGGAGTTGCGTTTTACTCTTTTAAGGTCCCCGCATTCACAGAAATGTTTGCTCTAACACCAAGTGAATAAAAGGTAAAGTAACATAAAGTTCAGTGATCACAGATACCAAGGAGTACAGTCTGTTCAGAAAAAAAACTTAGAAAAATCACTAAAAAAATAGACAACTACTGCCTTCAACAATCAAAAGTAAATAAAAATAGTAATAAAAAACTGCAAACCAAAGGAAAGGGAGCAGATCTGAGTTCCTACTTTAGTACATTAATTTTTTTTCAAATGTACAGATTAAACCAAACAAAAAACATGCAATGCATATAAATAACCAGAAAAAATTTGCCTATACCAATGAGCAAAATTAAATAACAGAAACCATCCCTGAGGAAGGCAGATATTAAAATAATCAAAGACATAAAATCAACTCTACCAAGAATGAAAAATAAGTTAGAGAAAATCATGGACAAATTAATAAATATATCAAGAAAATTATAAATAAACAAACTTAGAATTTGAATAAAGAGATAAAATTTTTATAAAGGACTAAAAAAAAATTCTCTAGCTGAAAAGTAGAATAGTTGGAATAACAAAATTCTCAAGAAAGATTCAACAGAAAACTTAAACAGGCAGAAGAAAGAATCAGTGCACTCAAAGATTGGATGTTTAAAATCATCCACTGTGGAGAACAAAAATAAAAAATAATGAAAAAAAATGAACAACTCCTATGAGACCTGTATGAAAGCAACAAGTAAGGCAATGTATGCATCTTGAGAGTCCCAGGAAAAGGAAAAAGAAAGAATATTTGAAGAAATAATGGCTGAAAACTTTCCAAATTTGATGAAAGACATAAGTGAATACAAACATTTCAGCAAACTTCAAATACAATAAACCCAGGGACATCCATAAAACACAAGTTATAATCAAATTGATAACTGTCAAAGACAAAACCAAATCTTGAGAGCAGCCAGAGAGAAGTAATTTATTATGTACATTTTAACCTCAATTAGAATAACAGCAAACTTCTCACCAGAAACTATGGAATACAGAAGGAAATGGAATGACATTATATTTCTAAAAAGAAAAAAGAATGATCTACTAATAATTTAATGTACAGCGATGCCTTAAAATATGAGGAGAAAAAATAAGACAATCCAGAGAAACAGAAACTGAGAGTTTTAGTTACCATTAGACACATGCAACAAGAAATACTAAAGAGCACCCTTCAAATTGAAAGGAAATTGTACTATACAATAGTTTGAAGCAATGTGAAAAAATAAAGATCTCTAGTAGAGATAAATATATGAATAAATATAAATGTCAATACTTGTGTACTTCTTCCATTTGTAATTTAAAATACAAATGCATAAAATAATTACATCTGTTTTTTGAATGAATTGGATAAAGATCTAATTTGTGATGAGAATAAGATAAAAGAGAAGTGATGGAGGGTTCTAGAAACATGATTTTTGCAGTCTTTTGAATAAAAGTTGTTATCAAGCCAACATTGATTGTTATAGATTTAGATTATTCAAGGTAACCTATATGATAACTACAAAATATTTATAATATACACAGAAAAAAGAATGGATTCAAAATAGTTCACTACAAAAGACCAAATAAATAGAAAAGTAAGCAAATGGAGGACATGAGAGAGAAGAGCAATAAGACATACAAAAGGCAAAGAGCAGATTTTTCCATAAGTTTATTTATTTTCCAGTAAGTTTCAATTCTTAAGGGGTACAACATCATTTGTATTTGGTATCCAGTAACCTTAGAATTAAGGTTTCTAAGGAATTTGGCACAAATCATGCCATTACTTCCATGGGCACAAAACACATTTCCCCAGACAACTCTGGTTTTGTTAGGTTAACCACCAGGAATCACTGTGTTGTTCTTTGCTTTAAAGGATATTAAGAAAAATGTGAGATCACAGAGATGAACTTGTAAATATAAAAAAAAAACCTAACTGAAGTTATGGTATGAAAGGCACAATAGTAGAGATTAAATGTTTATTAAAGGTATATAATAGCATATTTGAATGGGAATATGAAAGAATCATTGAACTAAAAGAAAGGTCAATGAAAATCATAGTAAAAAAAAACAGATAGAGAAAAGAACAGTGAAAATAAAGCAATGTCTCAGGGATTTGATAGACAGAATGAAGCACACAAACATACACATCCTGGGGATCCTAGGACAAGAAGAATGGGGGGAAATGACAGAAAGAATATTTGAAGAAATAATGGCTAAAATTTTCTCAACTCTTGTGAAAGATATAAATATACATGTCCAGGAAGTGAAAAGTACCACAAACATGGTAAATCCTACTAGACCTATTTTCAGACACATACTAATCAGAATATCAAATGCCAAAGATAAACAGAATTCTGAAAGCAGCAAGACAAATGCAATTTGTCACATGCAAGGGATCTTCACTAAGACTAAGTGCTGATTTGTCATCAGAAGTCATGGAGAAGAGGAGGGTGTGGTATGATGTTTTTAAGGTACTGAAAAAGAAGAATGGCCAACCTAAAATTCTTATCCAGCAAAAAGGTCCTTCAAAAATGAGGGGGAGCTTAAAATATTCAAAGAACTGAAAGATAAACAGACAAACAGTAACTGAGAGAATTTATTAGTGTAAGACTTGTCCTACAAGATATACTAAAGGGAGTTCCACTAGTTGAAAGGACAAGTCAAGAGAGAGTGAGTGGCTGGGTGTGTGGTGAAGAAATGATCAACAGTAAGAGTTGCAAAAAGGGTAAATGAAAAAGCCAATAGTACTGTATCCTCAATATACAACACTGTTGTTTAATTCAAGAGTCAGAATACAGTTGAACAAGAAAAGACATACTTCCTGATAATTGTCTTGCAAACTATAAAGTGGGAAAGTTGGGAAAAGCAACATAGAAAAGTTAAACAGAAGGATATGGGAATAGAGAACATGCAGGCTATCAAAACTAAGTTGGTGTCTTCAAATGGGTGGATAATAGATGTAGGTCATGCAATTTAATCCCCAGGTTAAGTAAAAATATAGAATTTTTAAAAATATACAGAAACAGAAATGAGAACTGGATGAGTCAGATACACCATGAAAGATCAACTCTACAGAAAAAGAGGTTGCGATAAATAAAAGAGAGATAAAAACAAAAAGACATGACATTGTTTTAGTTTGCTAAAGGCTACCAATGAAATGGGTTGGCTTTTATAATAGGAATTTTTAAGGTTAAAAGCTTAAAGTTCTGAGGCTGTGCAAATGTCCAAATAAAGGACTCATCAGAGATTCTGTCTCACCAAAATTTGGCCACTAGCTTTTCTGGACACCCACCACATTGTATTGCAAAATGACAGGCAGTCTCTACCTTTACCTACAGGCTCACTTTCTCCCTGAGCTCACCTGTGGGGTATTAGGCATGTGGCTTGTCTCTTCCCTCTCCTCCATTCCTCATTGCTTCAGCTCCATCTGATCCACTGATTCCAGCCTCCAGCCTCTCTCTCAGCCTCATGGGATTACTCTTTCTGCAGCTGCAGGTAAATGAGGAATCCTCTCTCACATGGGAAGATAAAATGGTGGCCCTCTTTTTTGGCCCTCTCCTTCATTTATATAGGACTCCATTAAAAGGATTAAGGCTCACCCTGAGTCATGCCTCATTGATGCAATCCAATCAGTGTCCCCCAACTGAATTGAATCCAAACAAAGTGTCCCATTGCCACAGGAATGGACCCATTTAAGAACACAATTTCCTGTGGTTTTATAAAAGACAAAACTAGCACAGAATAAAATACCCAAATGACAAAATGGATGAAGAAAGTATTGCTTTAATAGTAATATCATTGAATGTTAGTGGATTAAACTCCAAAGGCATAGATTGGTAAAGTGGATAAAAATATATTATCCAAATATATATTGTATACAACAGATACACTTCTGGCACAAATAAATGAATAAGTTCACGTGAAAGGATGGAAAAAGATTTTTCATGCAAAGAGGAACCAAAAAAAGTGCTGGGGTAGCTATATAAATATTACACAAAATAGATGATAAATAAAAAACTATTAAAAGAGACAAATAAAGAAAATATATACTAATGAAAGGTGGCAAGCCACCAAGAAGAAATAACAATCAAAATATATATGCACACAACGATGTTGCACCAAAATACATGAGGCATACACTGGCAAATATGAAGGGAGAAAAGAACACCATTGAAGAAATAGTTGGAGACTTAAATACATCATTCTCATCAAGTGATAGACCATATAGACAGGGAATCAGTTAGTAAAGAGAGTACTTGAAAATGTTGATAATGAACTAGACCTAGAAGGCATATTCAGAATATTGCACGAAAAACATCAGGATACACACTCTTCTCAAGTGCTCAGGGATCATTCTCCAGGGCAGACCACATGTTGGGTCTCAAAACAAGATTTGTAAATTTAAAAATTTGAAGTTATTCAAAGGGTCTTCTCTGACTATAATGACATAAAGCTGGGAAGTGGAAAATCCACAATATACAGAATGTAAACAACACATTCCTAAATAATCAGTGGATCAAAGAAGAAAGTGCAAGGGAAATCAGTAAGTATCTTGATATAAATGAAAATATGAACACAATATATCACAACTTATGGGATGCAGTGAAGGCAATACTGAGAAGGAAATCAATAGCCCTAAATGCTTACATTAAGAAAAGAAGAAAGAGCGAAATTCAAGTACCTAAGTTCACACCTGGAGGAACTAGGGAAAAAACTGTAAATAATCCAAAGTGAACAGAAGGAAAGATACAAAAAGATTAGAGTAGAAAGAAATGAAATTGAGCATAGTAAAACAATAAAAAGAATAAATAGAACAAAATGTTGGTTCTTTGAAATATCAAGAATATTGACAGACTCTTATCTATTCTGAAAAAGAAAAAAGAAAGAAAAAGAAAGAAGACACGAATACATAAAATCCAGAAATGAGATGTGAAATATTAACACTGACCCCATGGAAATAAAAAGTATCATAAGAGGATACTGTGAATAACTGTATGCCAACAAATTGGGCAACCTAGAGGAAATGGACAAATTCCTAGAAGCACAAGAATAACCTACACTAATTCTGGAAGGAAATAAGACCACACCAAAAAATTAGAAGCAAAGACTTTGACTCAGTCATCAAAAACCACCAAACAAAGAAAAGTCTAGGATCAGATGTATTCACAGATGAATTCTACTAAGCTTTCCTAGTAAATAATACCAGTCCTGCTCAGATACTTCCAAAAAATTGAAGAAAAGTATACAATACTTTACTCATTCTATGAAGTCATCATCACACTAATATCAAAGTGAGCTAAAAATACCACAATAGAAGAAAATTACAGACCAATTTTTCTTATGGCTATAGATGCAAAAAATCCACAATATACTTACAATTCAAATCCAACAGCATACTAAAATAATTAAGCACCTTGAAGCACCTTGACCAAGTATGTTTTATCCCAGTTATGCTTTTAAACATAAGGAAAAACAGTAAATGTAATACACCACATTAATAAATGGAAGGGATTAAACCAAATAACCATCTCTATTGATGCAGAAAAGGCATATGACAAAATACAGCAATCTTTCTGTATAAAAACCCTTTAGAAAAATAGGAATACAGGGAATCTCATCATGCCTCAACATGATAAAATACATATATGAAAATCCCACAGTTAACATAACACTCAATGGTGAAGAATCAAAATGTCCCCTCTACTTTTGGAGGAATACAAGTAAGCTCACTGTCACAACACTTATTCAAAATTATACTGGCCATAACAGTCAGGCAAGAACCAGAAATAAAAGGAATAGAAATAGGAAATGAAAAAGGAAAATATTATCTGATCATATGATCCTATTTGCATTAAGACCTGAAAAATCCACAACAAAGTTAATAGAGATAATAAACAAATTTGCCAAAGTGACAGAGTACAAAATCAATGTGCAAAACTCGCAAGTGTTTCTATACACTGGTAATGAGCAATCTGAGAATGATAGCAAGAAAATTATTCCATTTACAATAGCAATTAAAGGATTCAAATACCTTGGAATAAATTTAACCAGGGATGTGAAGGATTTGTACATAGAAAACTACAAAACATTGCTGAAAGAAATCAAAGAAGATCTAAATAAATGGAAATACATTCAATGTTCATGGATTGGAAGGCAGCATATATTAAGATGTTAATTCTACCCAAAATAATTTATGGATTCAACACAATACCAATCAAAATTCTAACAGCCTACTTTACAGAAATGGAAAAGCCAATTATCAAATTTATTGAGAAGGCTAAAGGTTACATTTTGAATATGTGAATGCCCCCCAAAGACTATGTTTTTGAATTAATCAATCCCTATGTGTCTAAGACCCTTTGAATTGGAGTATGTCAGTGAAGCATGACTCAGGTTGAGTCTCTGCCCTCTTACTGGGTATCATGTACTTGGACACAGAGAGAGAGAGACACAGGAAAAGGAAGCTCTAATACTTTGTTACCACCATGTGAAAGAAAGGACTCCAGGTTCACTCACAGCTAAAGGAGAGAAGCCCCAAGAGGCTCAAGGAGCTGAGGCCCAGGGAGAGAAGACTGATCAGCCACAGCTGAGTTGTAGGAGAAATTAGAGCAATCCCAGCAGACCTATTGTCTTGCTTGATTACCAAGAAGCAGGATGCTAGGATCACCAAAAGTTGACTTTGGTGAGAAAGCATCTCTGATGGTACCTTGATTTGGACATTTCATGACCTTGGAACTGTAAGCTTTTCACCTAATAAATTTCCTATTATAAAAGCCAACACATTTCTGGTACTTTGAATCAGCAGCCCTTTGGCAAACTAAGACAGTGAGATACCCCAAATAGCCAAAAACAGCTTGAAAAAGAACAAATTTGTAAGACTCACATTTCTTGACTTCAAAGCCTATTTTAAAGTTACAGTGGTCAAAACATCATGGTGCTGTCATAGGATAGATATATATACCAATGAAATCAATTTTTCAGTTCAGAAATAGACTCTCACTTCTAAGGTCAATTGCTTTTTACAATGATGCCAAATACACTCAATTGGGAAAGAATAATCTATCAAACAATGCTTGGTGAACTGGATATCCAAATGCAAAAGAATGAAAGAAGACCCTATTTCATACCATATACAAAAATTAATTCAAAATGAAACACAGGCCTAAATACAAGAACCAGAACTACAAAGCTCCTGGAAGGAAATGTAGGGAAGCATCTTCAGGATCTTGTGTTAGGCAATGGTTTCATAGACTTTACACCAAAAGCACAAGCACAAAAGAAAAAAAGAGAAATGGGATCTCCTCAAAATTAAAAAGTTTTGTGCTTCAAAGAACATTGTCAAAATAGTGAAAAGAAAACCTACTCAGAGGAAGAAAACATTTGGTACCACATATCCTCTTACAGCTTAATATCCAAAAAATGTAAGGAACTCCAACTAAAATTCCACTTCTGATGATATTTTCCATCTACTCTGGCTTCCTTTATCCTGAAAGTGGATTGTACGCACCTCTTAGAGTATGTTCCAACCCCTGGTGTGTTAAAGTCTTATAGATTAGGGGATTAGGAGTAAACTTGAAGCAGATCTGCGTATGCTTTTTCTCTCCCACACGTGGCTCATTTCTTTCCTCCCCCTTTTTCTTTTGATAAGATTCTGTTTCCTATGTATGCAAAATAAAAACAAAAGTGGCAAAAATGGACAAAAAACTTGAACAGATATTTTTCCAAAGAGGAAATACAAATGGCGAAAAAGCACATGAAACGACACTTGAAATCACTAGCTATTAGGGAAATGATTATCAACACCATAATGTGATATCATTTCACACCTACTGAAATGGCTACTATTATGCTCTAATAATGACTAAAATGATGAATGTACAACTCTGTGATTAGAGCAAATATCACTGATTGTACACTTTGGATGAATTGCATGTTTATTAATATGTATCAATAAAATTGATTTGTTAAAAGAAAACAAACAAAATAAAACAAAATTAGAGCACTGCCATCCTCAGCAACTGAAGAGAATAGGATGAGGTACAAGTGGGAAGGTGGCTCCTTCTCCTAAGAAATGTAAAGACTGCTCTGATAAGTCCTGTAAAGATAATGGGACCACCAAGGAGTGGGGAGTGAAAGACTGTGGCAGGGATAAAAATTCAAAAGAATTGAAGTGCTTCCAGTGGGAGTAGCAGCATCAGGTCTCTCTCCAGCTATACCCCCAGTTCTTGCTCAAGCACAAGCACAGGGTTAAGCAGTGGTTTCAGCAACTCTTAAGCCTCAAGCCCCTCAGGCAGTTCTAGCACATTCTGCTTCTCCAGCTTGGGCAGCTCCTCAGGCTCTCCAAGTCCTACTGGTGCATCCATGACAATAAGCAGCATTACTGCTCCAAATCCAAACCATACATAAGAGATGAAAAGGAAAGGAAAAAGCTGGGCTTTACCCCTAAATCCACCAAAGTGCACATTGGGAGGCTCACCAGTGTTGTAATCAAGGAGCTTATCATGGAGATATTTTCCATTTGTGTGAAAAGTAAAATAATTAACATTCTGGTGGTAAGGAAACCTCACCACCTATGTACATGTTATGCCTTTGTTGAGTATGAGAACATGGATTAATTTAAGAAGGCACTGAAACACATGGACAAAGACAAATAGATGGCCAGGAGATCACTGCCACAGCTGTGCTGGCTCCTTGGCCTCTGAGGAGAATGCTGCCACCACCTCCTATGTGGTGAAGTTCTTATATCCACAAAAAACCTGCACTCTGGTGTTTATAGAAATTTTATTATTGACAAAATTGGAAGCAGCCAAAATATCCTTCAATAGATGAATAAATAAATAAACTGTGGCCCATACTTACAATGGATTATTATGCATCAAAAACAAGCTAACAAACAAAAAGAAATGAACTATCAAGTCACTAAAAGACATGGCAGAATCTTAAAGTGCTTATATCTAAGTGAAAGAAGCTGGTCTGAAAAAAGCTGGATGCTATATGATTCCAACTACATGGCATTCTGGGAAAGGCAAAACTGTAGAGACAGGAAAAAATCAAGGGTTCAGGGGGACAGGTGGCAAGATGAATAGCTAGAACATGGGGCATATTATGGCATTGAAAATATTCTGTTTGATATGGTGATGGAGGATACAAGAAATTATTTGTCAAAACCTAGAGAACTGTAAAACCTAAGAGTGAAAACTAATGTAAAATATTGACTTTAATAATAACATATTAATGTTGATTCATCAATTGTAATAAGTGAACATAATTATTGTAAGGTGTTGATAATAGAGGCCCCTGGGGTATGGTATTTGGTAACTCTCTGTACTTCCTGCACAAGTTTGTTGTAAATCTAAAACTGTCCTAAAAAAGCCAGTTGTTATAGATAAGAGTGTTTATTTGTCAGTTCTCAATTCTATTCCCTTGGACTATATGTCTGTCCTTGCATGAATACCATGATGTTTTGTTAAATATCATTTTATAATATGTTTTAAAATCCAGGAAGCGTAAGTTCTCAAGGTTTGTTCTTTTTCAAAATGGTTTTCACTATTCAGAGCCCCTTTCCCTTTGATATAAAAGAGATGATTGACTCTTCCATTTCTGAAAAGAAGTCTGTTGGGATTTTGGTTGGGATTGCACTGTATTCTTAAAAAACTTCTGGTAAAACTGACCACTTAACAATATTTAGTCTTCTAATCCATGAATATGGAAGATCCTTCAATTTATTTGTCTTCTTTGTTTGCTTTTAGAAACATTTGCTTATATTTAATCCTACATATTTGATTATTTTTATTTGCTATCCTACATGATATTTTCTTGATTTCCTCTTCATATTATTTCTAGTATAAAGAAACACCAATGATTTTTTGTGTATGCTAATCTTTTATCCCATCACTTTGCTAAACTTGTTTAAGAGCTCTAGAAGCTTTATTGTAGATTGTCAAGGTTTTCTGTATATAGGATAATGTCTCATGAAAATAAGGAAAGTTTTGCCTGTTCCTTTCTAATTTGGATGTCATTTATTTCATTTTCTTGCCTAATTGCTCTGGCTCATACATCCAGTACAATGTTGAAAAACAGTGGTTATAGTGGGTATAATTGTCTAGTTCCTGAGCTTTCAGGGAAAGATTTCAATCTTTCACCAATGAGTCATGTGGATTTTTCATATGTATCCTTTGTCATTTAGAGGAAGTTTCCAAGTATTCTTAGTTTTCTAAGTGTCTAATCAGATAGTTGCTCTAGATTTTGTCAAATATCTTTTCTCTGTCAATTGAGAGGATTATGTGCTTTTTCCTTCCTTCTATTAATGTGGTGTACAGGATTAATAGATGTTTTTTGTTTAATCACCCTTGCTTATCTGAAATAAACTCCACCTGAACATGACCTATAATACTGTCAATTACTCTTGGATTCATTTTTTACTATTTCATTGAGGATTTTTAGATTTATGTTCATAATGGATATTTCTCTGTAATTTTCTTTTCTTCAGTTTCTTTTTCTGGCTTTGTTCTTTGGGGGATGTCGGCTTCATGGAATGAGTTGGAAATTGTTCCTTAAACTTCATTTTTTTAAAAAGGTTGTAGTAGGATAGGTGGTAGTTCTTCTGGAAATATTTGTATATATTCACTAATGAATCAATATGTTCCTGGGCTTTTAATTTTGGGGAAGTTTTTATTTAATTATTTATTTATTTATTTATTTATTTATTTATTATTAGAAATCAGTGTACAGAATTCCCATACAACACCCCTCTACCAACACATTGCATTGTTGTGGTACATATGTTACGTATTATGAGAGAACATCATCAGAATATTACCACTAACTATGGTCTGTAGTGTACATGGAGTGTATTAATTTTTGGGACATTTTGTTGCTGATTCATTTTCTTTACTTGTTACTGCTCTGTTGAGATCTTCTATTTCTTCTCAAGTTTGTGAAGGTAGTTTATGTGTTTCTATGAAATTGTCAATGTCATCTAGATTATCTATTTGGTGTCTACCATATAGTATCTTATAACACTTTTTATTTCTGTGGGTTTGGTATTTATGTCCCCATTTTATTTCTGAATTTAATAATTTGTATCATTTCTCTTTTTTTGTCAGGGTAATAAAAGTGTTTTCAATTTCATTGACTTTATTTGCTTTGC
Organism: Cabassous unicinctus; assembly: GCA_029593785.1. Taxonomy (NCBI): domain Eukaryota; kingdom Metazoa; phylum Chordata; class Mammalia; order Cingulata; family Chlamyphoridae; genus Cabassous; species Cabassous unicinctus. The sequence goes on from JAQZBX010034856.1 coordinate 24,531, forward strand.
TGATTCTCTCAATTGATCTTTATATTTTATTTATGTTAACTCTAATCTTGATTATTTCCTTACTTCTGCTATTAACAGGTAAAATTAGTTTTTCTTACTCTAGATTCTCCAGTTGTGAGGTTTGGTCTCTGTTTTGAAATTTATCTTCTTTTTAAATGTAAGTATTTACAGTAACAAATTTCCTGCTCAGCACTGTCTTTGTGAATCCCATAATATTTGGTATGTTTTGTTCTAATTTTCATTCACCTCAAGATGTTTCCTAATTTCCTTTGTGATTTCTTCTTTGGCCAATTG
>JAQZBX010034857.1:0-13121 GCA_029593785.1 Cabassous unicinctus
TTTTTTTTTTTTTAAGTATCAGGGCCAGGGATTGAACCTGGGATCTCGTATGTGAAAAGCTAGCACTCAACACCTCAGGCACATCAGCTCCCCTGACTTGTTTTTTTCATTTGTTTGCTTGTTGTTATTTTTTTTTTTTTAGGGGGCTCTGGGAACCAAACCCAGGATCTCCCATGTGGGAAGCAGGAGCTCAACTGTTTGAGATACATCTGCTCCCCCTCCTTTGTCTTTTTATCATTGAGTTTTGTGATATGTTTATATAACATAAAGATCAAACCATTATCTTATATGTGGTTTCCAAAAATTTTATCCGATTGAATAGGCTCCCTTTCACTTTCTTACCAAATTTATTTGAAGCACAAAAGTATTTAATTTTGATAAAGTCCCCTTTATCTATCTCTTTTTCTTTCCTTGCTCATCCATTAGGCATAAGGTTTACTAAACCAGCACATAACACAAGTTATTGAGGTTGTTTCCCTATAAATTTTTCCAGGAGATTTATGGTACTAGTTTTTATATTAAGGTCCTTGATCCATTTTATGTTAATTTGTGTATAAGTGGTGAGAAAAGGGTCCTCTTTCTTTGTTTTATCTATGGATACCCAGTTTTCCCAGCTCTATTTATTGAATAGAATAGACTACTCTGTCCCAGCTGGGTGTTTTTGAAAGCTTTCACAATATCACCATAGATGGGGTCTGTTTGTTAATACTGAATTAGATTCCATTGGTCAATATGTCTACCTTTATGCCAGTACCCTGCTGTTTTTTACCATTGTAGCTAAATCAGAAAGTTAGAGTTCTCCAAATTTATTCTATTTTTAAAGATATTTTTCTCTGTTCCTGTCCCCTTGCTTTTCCAAATAAATTTGATAATTAGATTTGCCATTTTTGCAAAAAAAGACTGTTGGGATTTTTATTGGGATTGCATTTGAATCTGTAAATGATTTTGGGTGGTTTTGACATCATAATAATATGCAGTCTTCCAAGCAATGAACAAGGAATGTCCTTCCAATTATTGAGGTCTTTTTTTTTTTTTCAGCAATATTTTGTTGTTTTCTAAATGCATATGCTTTACATCTTTGGTTAAGTTTATTTTTAAATATTTGAGTCTTTTAGTCACTGTTGTAAATTATTTTTTTCTGATGCCTCCTCTTGTTGATTAGTATGTTTTGAAACACTTCTGATTTTTGTGTATTAATCTTTTATCCAACCAAATTGTTGACTCTTTGTTCTAGTAACTTTGAGGTGAATTTTTCAGTGTCTTCTATGTAGTAGATCTGAATCTCAGCAGAGCTGCAGGCAACACCTACTCTCCAGTTCATTGGATTCACCCAGGACAACTAACAAAAGAATGATGATGGAAAACTCACATCCCTAAAAACAAAGAGTATCTACAACTGCCAGTAAGACTCTTCCATCCATCTGCCCAAGTGGGATCTAAGCCCCTTCTCAAATGGTAGCAGAGTAGGCAACACCATCCTCAAATCCTCAAGATTGAGGAATGAACAAAGTTAAGGGGGCCCTGCAACCATGGACTAACCTAGACTTATTATTTTTCTAGTATTGGACAAACTTGTAACACAGATATAAAGGCATTGGTCATGAGAAGTTCTGAGGGGAGGGAATGGGAAAAATAGATGTAATATGGGACATTTTTGATACATTGGAATTATTCGGCAGGATACTGCACTGACAGATACAGGCCATTATACAGTTTGTCAAAACCTAAAAAAATATATATAAGTGGAGAAATAGATGTCTCTTCAGTTATAGAGGGGGAGTTTATAGATCATTATCACCATTATACAGAACATCTTGACTGAGGGTTAATAATTTAATAGAGACTTGGAAAATTACATTAAAGGATCGAGACCAAATAGATATATATTTACAGAATATTACAAATAAATACAGCAGGATACACATTCCTCCTAAGTGCACATGGATCATTCTCCAGAATAGATGACATGCTAGACCACAGAAAAACACTCAGTGAATTCAGAAAGATTAAAATTATACAAAGTCATTTTCCTAGTCACAATAGAATGAAGCTGGAAATTATTAAGGGCCAGAAAACCAGAATAGGCACAAAGATATGGAAATTAAATAACACACAATTAGGCAATCAATTGGTCAAGGAGGAAATTACAGAGGAAATCAGTAACAACCTTGGAATGAATGAAAATGAAAATACAACAATATAAAAATCTATAGGATGCAGCAAAAGCAGTGCTGAGTTGGTTATTTATAACAATAAATGTCTGTATATTTTAAAGAAGAAAGACCTAAAATCAAAGACCCAACTGTACACCTGGAGGAACTATAAAAAGAACAACAAACTAATCCCTAAGCAAGAGGAAAGAAGAAAATAATAAAGATTAAACAGAACTTTATGAAATTGAGAATTACAAAATACTAGAAAAAAATAACATAACCAAAATTTTGTTCTTTGAGAAAATTCAGGAAATTGACAAACCCTTAGCTAGACTAACAAAGAAAAAAGAGAGAAGATGCAAATAAGTAAAATAAAAATGAGAAATGAGATATCACCACTGATCCTAAAGAAATAGAGTATCATAAAAGGATACATTAAAAATTGTATTGAAAAAGCTGGAAAAGTTGAATGAAATGGACAAATTTCTAGAAACACACCAGCAACTGCACTGAAAAAAGAAGAAATTGATTAACTCAACACAAGAATCACAAGTAAGAGATTGAATTCGTTATCAAAAACTTCCGATCTCAGAAAACCTCAGAGCCAGATGGCTTCACAAGTGAATTCTGCCAATCATTTGGAAAGAACTATCACCAATCCTGCTTAAACTCTTCCACAATGTAGAAGTGGAGGAGCCACCTCTGGCTGGTCACAACGGGCCTGGGCCAGACTGCAGCATCGGATGCTGCCCGCATTGACCACCTCCTGCGAGGCACTGATTAACTTGGGTGAGTGCGGCCACTGGGGTCACCGCTTCTCGGTCCGGGCTCCCTGGGGCCCCCCACTCTCTGAGGGGAACTTGGACTCTGAGGAACCCCAAGTGGCCCCCCACTCTGAGGGCAAGTTGGACTCTGAGAAAACCCAAGGGGACCCTCAATTCTCTGTGGGGGAACCTGGACTGTGGGTGACCCCCACTCCTGGAGGGACCCTGACTCTAGGGGGATGCCAACTCTAGGGGGCCCCCCACTCTTAGAGGGGACCCCCAACTCAGGGCCTCTTACTCTCAGCTGGGATCCAGACTCTGAGAAAGCCCAAGGCCTCCCTCTCTGGGGCTGTCCAACTCTCTGAGGAAGTCTGGTGAGTGCACAGGCATGGGGTTCCCCTGGAGGCGGTATGCAGTGCTTCTGGGCAGTGGTATGACTGGGCCTCTCAGGCCCCACCCAGCACATGGTGTTTTGGGGGCCAGGGCTATGCCCATCTGCTGCATGTTCCATGGCAGTGACTCCACGCTGGGCTTCTGGTGTGCAGTGAGGGGAGCACTATTTGGCACTTGGCACGGGCAGGCAGCAGAGCAAGGGCCACGGGCCGGGACCCTCAGGCGGAGCCAGCACACTGGGCTCCCTGTTTCTGGAACCCAGGCTTCAGCTGCAGTAAGTTTGAGGACCAAACATCGTGGGGGGGTGGCATGGGCCTGCGGGAACCCCCATAAATGTGGAAATGCGGGACTAGTGACCTTACTCTTGCTGAATTTCTGAAGCACCTTCCAGCACAGCATTTGCAGTGCTGCCCTGTGGGCAAGCGGGAGTCCCAGAAAGTTCTGTACTGAGGCTCTTAACTTTGCATTTATGTGAGTCAATCAATCACCGTTATTGTTAAGAATGTTTGAGGTTTTTTTCTATTATTTGCAACCAAACACAATGTGATGGATACAAAGTGGAATTCGGAAAGTACTTGAAGTAGTGGTGGTGTTACTGCATTTAGTCTAGGTTCTTGACTTATGCTGCAGAAATGAATTTCAGCGCAGGTCAGGTGAGTGAGGCCAGCAATTTATTAAGATATGGAGAGAAGAGAAATGGGAGAAATTAACAGATCACGAATCCCTGGTAAGGGGCTGAAAAGTGTTAGGGCTGATTTATAGACTACAATTTCCCATTATACATTATAAATGCCCAGGTTTTGAGTTTATGAAATTTGGAACAATTAGATTAGGCCTAGATTTGTAAACTTTTTTCTTTAGGTTACTAACTAAACTTCAGTTTTTAGAACAGTGTTAGAAAACATTGCAAAGAGAGTACAAAGGGTTCCCATTTACCCCTCACTCAGTTTCCCCTATTGTTAAATCTTAAATAACCATGGTATATTTGTTACAATTAATCAACCAACATCATTATTAAATAAGGTCCCTGCTTTATTAAAGCATATTTTGTTTTTGCTTAATTCTTTTTTATTGGAGAAGTTGTGGCTTTTCAGCACATTCAGGCATAAAATACAGGGTTCCTCTGTATTACTCTATTATTAACAGCTTGCTTTGATGTGGTACATTTGTTCCAATTGATGAAAGCACATTTTTATAATTGCACTATTAACAATAGTTCATGGTTTAACTCAGGATTCAGTGCTGTGTTGTTCTTTTTATAATTTTTTTTTATTCTATCTAGTACCATATATTCAACCTAAAATTTCCCTTTTTAACCACATTTAAAAATATAATTCACTGCTGTTAATTATATTCACCATCCCTTATCAAAATTTTTTCATCATCCCAATAGAGAAACTCTGTACATTTTAAGCCTTAATTCCCTATTTGCTACTCCATCCCATCTCCTGGTTACCTATATTTTAGAATCTGATTTTACAAATTTGCTTATTCTAATTATTTCATATCATTGAGATCATATAATATTTGTCATTTTGTGTCTGGCTTATTTCACTCAACATGATATCTTGAAATATCAGCCATGTTGTCACATGTATCAGAACTTCATTCCATTTTTACAATTGAATAAAAGTCCAATGTGTTTCTGTATTACATTTTATTTCTCTATCATGTAATAGACACTTGGGTTGCTTCCATCTATTGGCAAATGTGAATAGAGCTATGAACATCTGTATCCAAATACCTGTTCGAGTCTCTGTTTGCATTCATTTAGGCATATATTTAGTAGTGGGAATGCTTGGTCATATGCTAACTCTATACTTAACTTTCCAAGGAACTGCTGAACTGTCTTCCACAGCAGCTGCATCATTTTACATTGTCACTAGGAAGGAATTGTCTCCATATCCTCTCCAACACTTGTAATTTTCCAGTTTCAAAATAGTAGCCATTCTAGTGAATGTGAAATGGCATCTCATTATAGATTTGTTATGCATTAACTTAATGGCTTACGATGATGTCCTCTTTTCATAGGGTTTTTGCCATTTGTATATCTTTGGAGAGATGTCTGTTTGAGTCTTTTGCCCATTTTAAAAGTGGGTTGTTTGTCTTTTTGTTGTTGAGTTGAAGGATTTCTTTATATATTTTGTACTTAAAACCTTTAATATATATGTGGTTTTCAATTTTTTTTTCCCCATCGTGTAAGTTGTTGTTTTACTTTCATGATAAAGTCCTTTGAGGCATAAAAGTTTTAAATTTTTATGAAGTCTCATTTGTCTGTTTTTCTATTTGTTGCTTATGCTTTGGGTGTAAAATCTAACAAACCATTGCATAACATGAGGTCCTGAAGATGCTTTCCTGTTTTCTTCTAGAAGTTTTATAGTTCTAACCCTTATATTTAGCCCTTATATTTTGGTCTTTGATCCATTTTGAGGTGGTTTTTGTATATAGTGTGAGGTATGGGTCCATCTTCATTCTTTCACAAGTGAAGATCCAGTTTTCCCAGCACCATTTGTTGAAGAGATTCATCTTTCCCAATGGAATAATCTTGGCAACCTTGTGAAAAATCATTTGACCTTAAGTGTGAGGGTTGTTTCAGAACTTTCAGTTTTATTCCATTTTATTTTCATTTATACCTGTTCTTGTCTCTGTAGCATGCTGTTTTCATTACTGTGGCTTTTTAGTGAGTTTTAAGATTGGAAAGTGAGTGTCCTCCAAGTTTGCTCTATTCAAAATTTCTTTGGCTATTCAGAGTTTCTTACATTTATATATAAATTTGATGATTGGCTTTTCCATTTCTTCAAACGAGGCTGTTGGGATTTTGATTGGGATTGTGTAGGATAGATGCCTTAATAATATTCAATAATCCAATCTATGAACATGAATGTCCTTCCATTTATTTAGGTCTTTCTTAATTTCTGTTAGCAATGTTTTGTAATTTTTTGTGTACAAGTCCACTTTATCCTTCATTAGACTTTTGCTTAGATATATGATTCTTTTAGTTTCTGTTGTAAATAGAATTTTTTAATTGATTTCTTCTTCTGATTGTTCATTTCTAGTGTTTAGAAACACTACTGATTTTTGGGTGTTGATCTTGTACCCACCACTTTGCTAAATGCATTTATTAGCTGTAGGTCCTTTCTTGTAGATTTTTCAGATATCATGACATCTGCCAATAGGGAAAATTTTACTTCTTCCTTTTCAATTTGGTTGCCTTTTATTTCTTCCTTTATTTCTTTTCTTTCCTTTTTTTCCCAAATTCTCTGGCTAGAATTTCCAGTATAATGATGAATATCAGTGGTGACAGTGAATATTCTCATTTGTTCATGATGTTAGAAGGAAATCTTTTATTCTTTTCACTGTTAAATAGGATGCTAGCTGCAGATCTTTCACAGATATGCCCCCTTTCACTTTGAGGATGTTTCCATGTATTCCAAGTTATCTAAATGTTTTAATCCTGAAGTGGTGCTGGATTTTGTTAAATGCCTTCTCTCAAGTAATTGAGATGATCAAGTGTTTTGGTTTTTCTTTTTCCCATTACTTTTTTATTATGGAATGTTGCATTAACTCAGGAGATCTTAAACTTTTTTGTTCCAGGGACCCCTTTGCCAGTCACGTGAAAACCATGGACCCCTTAGTAAGTCGACATTAAAGAGTGTATTATTTAATAATTATATCACACCCACACCAACACATCCTCACCAGAATCATGTTTTTTTTTTTTTTATTTAACTTGAAGCTCATGAACCCCTTATTAAGAACCCCTGCATTAATTGATTTTCTTATCTTGCAGTATGCTTGTATTCCTGGCTTAAATCCCATTTGTCATTGTGTATAATTGTTTTAATTTGCTGTTAGATTTGGTTTGTGTAGCAGTGTGATATTGTTTATGAATTCCAAAAATAGATATTGGATTATGTTTGTAAAGTGCTCCATTCCTCTGGGCATATTAGATTATAATGGATTCAGAAGTTTCACTTTTACTTGATTAAATAATGATTAAAACTTTGGACCACATCAGTAGGATGTTGAGGCCCCAACCCCTTGGTGGGTGGGGACTCACAGAGAAATCACACTGCAGAGAATGGAGTTTGGAGTTTTGATCCTGGAGCCTGGGAAGTAAACACACAGAGAAGCAGATATGTGAGGAAGGAAAGAAGACTCCATTAGACACCATAGAGGCCCCAGAAGAAAGACAAGCCATTCACCTGATAGTCTATAGTTAGGCTTAGGGAGAAAGCAGAGCAGCTGAGCCTGGAGAGAAAAGAGCCACAGAAGAGAGGAACCCCAGTAAGCCTGGACTTTTGCAGACATCAGCAGCCATCTTGCTCCACACATGGCAACAGACTTTGATGAGGAAAGTATCTTATGCTTTATGGCCTGGTAACTGTAAGCTTTTACCCCAAATAAATACCCTTTATAAAAGCCAAGAGATTTCTGATATTTTTCATCAGCACCTGTTTGACTGACTAAAATAGTTTGCTAGTATTTCATTGAGACTTTTTGGATCTATATTCAGAGACACTGGTCTGTAATTTTGTTTTCTTGTGTTATTTCCATCTGGATTTGGTATGAGGGCAATGGTGTTTGGAATGAATTAGGGAACATCCCCTTCTCTTCAGTTTTTTGGAAGATTTTGATCAGGATTGGTATTAATTCTTGGAATGTTTGGCAAAACTCTCTGTCAAACCATCTGGTCCTGGGCTTTTGTTGTTTGGGAAGTTTTAAATATTGATTTAATCTCCTTACTAGCTATTGGTTTGTTGAGATTTCTGTTCTTCTTGAGTCAGTGTAGATAGTTTATGTGTTTCTAGGAATTTGTCCATTTCATCTAGATTATCTAACTTGTTGGCATACAGTTCATAGTATCCTCTTATAGTCCTTTATTTTTCCCAGTGGGGTTGAGAGTAAAGTACCTCTTTTCATTTTTTATTTTATTCATTTGTGTCATCTCTTTTTTTCTTAATCTAGCTAAAGTTTGTTGATTTTACTGATCTCTTCAAAGAACTTACTTATGGTTTTGCTGATTCTCTGTTGTTTTATATCCTCTATTTCATTTATCTTTATTCTAATCTTTTTTTATTTCCTTTCTTCTGCTTCCTTTAAGTTTAGTTTGCTCTTCTTTTTCTAGTTCTTCCAATTTTGAGATTAGTTCTCTAATTTGAAATCCTTCTTTTCAAATGTAAGCATTGAGAGCTATGTATTTCCCTCTCATTACTGCCTTTGCTGCATCCTATAAGTTCTGTTATGTTGTATTTTCACTTTCATTCACCTCAGGACATTTCCTAGTTTCCCTTGTGATTTTTTCTTTGAGTACAGTGTTTAATTCCCGCATTGTGAATTTTCTATTTTGGACTGTTATTGCTTCTGAGCTTCATGGCATTGTGGTTGGAGTAGATACATTGTATAATTTAGTATCTTTCAATTTATCGAGATGTTCCATAACCTAACATATGTTCTATCCTGGAGAATGATCCATGTTCAATTGAGAAGAATGTGCATTCTGCTTTTCTTGGGTAAAGTGCTGTTTATATTTCTCTTAGGTCTAGTTGGTGTAGAGTATCATTCAAGTCTTTTATTTTCTTATTTATCTTCTGTTTAGATGTTTTATTCATTATTGAATGTGATATATGAAATTTTCCCACTCTTAATATGGATTCATTTAATTCTCCCTTCATATCTGTTAGTGTTAGCTTCATGTATTTTAGACTTCTGATATATTATATATATTATATATTTATAATTGTTAGGTCTTCTTGTTGAATTGACCCCTTTATCACTATATAATGACGATCTTTGTCCCTCATTACTGTTTTTGACTTAAAGCCTATTTTATCGGATATTAGTGTAGCTATGACAACTCTCTTTTGGCTATTAGTTGTATGTTGTGTATTTTTCCATCCTTCTCCTTTTAACCTACTTATATTTTTAAATTCATAGTGATTTTATTTTAAACAGCATATACTTGGGTCATATTTTTTATCCCTTCTACTCATATCTGTCTTTTGTCTGGAGGTTTTAACCAATTACATTTAAAATCACTACTGATAATACAGGAATTTCATTGGTGTTTTGCTATTTAGTCCTTGTAAGTCTTATATCTGTTTTGTCTCTCAATTCTTCTGTTAATGCCTATTTTCATATTTATTTGATTTTTTGTATTTTACTATATTAAGTCCCTTCTTGTTTCTATCTGGTTATGTTTTTCATATATTTTTATTGTGGTTACATTGGGGTTAGAATTCATCATCCTAAATATATAACAACATATGTGAATAGATACCAGCTTTATTTCTTTGCATACACTTATAATGTTCCAATACTTCTTCATTTTCCCATTTTTGAATGCTTGTTACAAATTACATCTTTGTACATTATATGCCCCAAACCACAGATTTATCCTTACTTCTTTTGCATTTGTGTTTAGCACTTGTAGGAAATAAGAAGTGGAGTTACATAACAAAAATACAATACGATAATACTGGCATTTATATTTACCAAAATATTTACTTTTACTGGAGGTTTTTATTTCCCTATTCCACCTGGAACCACTTTCTAGAGTCTTTTCCTTTCAGTCTGAAGAATTCCCTTTAGCATAGCTTGTAGCGATATCTAGTGGTGATGAATTCTATCAGCTTTGTTTAGCTCAGAATGTCTTAATCTCTCCCTCATTTTTTGAAAGATAGTTTCATGAAATATAAAATTTCTTTGTTAGCAATTATTTTCTTTCAGCTCTTTAAGTGTTTCAATCCACTGCCTTTTTGACTGTGGTTTTTCATGAGAAATCTGTACTCAGTCTAATTGAGACTGCCTTGCAGTACATTGTTTTTCTCTGGCAACTTTCAGAGCTCTCTCCTTTTCCTTTGCATATGGCAGCTTGATCAGTATGTGGTGGTGCATCTTTCTGTCCAAATTTATGCTGTTAGGTGCTATTTGGGCTTCTCTGATGTGCACTTTTCATGTCTTTTGCTAAATTTTGGAAGTTTTTCATTATTTCTCTGAATATTCCTTCTGCCTCTTTCTCACTTTCTTCTCCTCATGGAACTCCCATTATGCTTATATTGGTAATCTTGATGGTGTCCCAGAGGTCTTTGTCTCTTTTCACTTTTTACAATTATTCTTTCTTTCTTCTACTCATTGTGACTCATTTCCATTGTATTCCCTTCAAGGTCACTGATTCTTTCTTCCACCAATCTCCTTTTGGAACTCTCCTGGGGATTTTTCATTTCATTTCTATGTTCTTCAACTCCAGCAGTTCTATTTGCTTCATTTTAAAAAAATTGTTTCCCTTTTGATATTCTCATATTATTCATTCATAGTTTTGCTGCGATCCCTTTGTTCTTTTCTCTGTATTTTCCTTCAAATCCTTGAGCATATTGAAAATCATTAATTTAAAGTCTTTCTTGGTATATACAAAATCTGTTCTCTTTCACTGATGTTTTCTGGGTTTTATCCTCTTTCTTTGGATGGGTCATTATTTCATTTTTATTTCTTTTCTTCTTGTGATCTTTTGTTGCCATTATACATTATAATATTTTAAAATGTTAACTCTGGGATTTATTCCTAGATGTATCTCTTTCTTGAGTTTGTAACCACCTGGTAACATGACAGATTTTCTTGAGTTCTGGAACCTAACAATGCCAAGCAAATGTAAACAGAAAAACACCTTTCACTGTCTTACAAATTGGCTTTGTTTTGGCTTGTGCACTCCCTCAGGGATTCAGTCCTTTCATCTGGAAGGTCAGCCCAAGGGGAATGCAAAGTGCAGGGTCCTCTTTGTCTTTTCAGGGCCTATGTCTTTTCCTGGGCTTGTGCTTGCTGGTGAACTTAGGAATTTCCCTGTTTACAGGAGTTTGAATGGCCCCTTTACTTCCTAGGAAACAAGCCTCCTGCCTCTTCCAGGTGTTCTGAAGCTGGTACTAAAGTAACTACCAGGCATCCTCCTCATTTGTTTCTTACCCTGCTTTCATTGGTTAAGCTGCTTTCGAATGGAAGGCAAAGAATATGAGGGTGATGCACCAGAGAGGAGTTTATTAATTCAGTCTTTCCCAGCCAGAACAAGGGTAGGGATCCACAAAGACAGTAGTTAGTAGCAGGCTGCACACTGCCTTGAGGAGTAGATGAAATAGGGCCACAAAGGGCATCAGAAGCTGTTTTCAAGGTTCCCCCAAGCTGCACTTGTTTGACTTGGGCCCTGTTCAGCAAATGCAGACCTTCAGCTGTTGTCTGCACATCTCAGGGAGCATGCCATCTTTTAAGTGTCACTGCTGCCTTCGTTTGTGGTGGGTTAGAACAATCACTGTCCTCAAGTTTGGTCCCCAGTGATCTGAAGAAACTAATTCAAGTCAGTGATCAAGGATTGGACTGTGCCTCCCACCATCTTTGGGAAATGGATTTTTATGTCCCTTTCTTTCATTAGCAAGGTAAGCCAGGGTCCAGTTCCCCATGTTATGTTTTGTGACAGTGGGTGCTGGGCAAGGGCATATGCTTTGCAAAGAGAGCAATTTACTGGTATTTGCCATAATTTACCACCCTCTTTCTCTATTCTTCCCTGAATGCTACACAGTACACCAGTTTTCTCTGGAGTCTCAGAATGGTCAATTCCAACTCTTCCTGCCTTTTTAATAGTTCTGGTATAGCAAATGCTTCCTGGAGCATCCTACTCTTCCATCTTCCCACAATCCCTTGTACTCTTTAACAGGTTTTTCTTTCTCTCCATTTTTGTGGACATTGGTGTAAGTGGTTAATTCAAGCTCTTTAGACAATAGCGATGATGATTACCTAGATTGCAGGGAAAAATGATTAAGGCAAATGTTATAAATGACAAAATGTGATAAATAGAAAGTGTCTTAGTTTGCCATAGGTCTACCAGTGCAAAGTACCAGAAATGTGTTGGCTTTTATATTTAGGGGGGAATCATAGAGTTCTGAGGTGATGAAATGTCCAAATTAAGGCACCATCAGCTGTGCTTTCTCACTAAAGTCAGCTACTCGTGATCCCGGTGTCCTGCCATGTGGCGAGGCAAGATGCTGGATCTGCCAGTGTCTTTCTTCTTTTGCCTTGAACTCAGCTGTGGCTATCAGGCATATGGCTTGTCTCTTTCTAGCACTCCTCTCTCAGTCCTGGCTGCTCTGCTTTATCCCTGAACTCAGCTGTGAATGATCAGGCATATGGCTCAACTTTAAGTGCCTCCTTGGCCCCAGCCTCTTGGGGGCTTCATGCACCAGCTGCTAGCGATCCTTAAATCCTCTCTCACATGGCAGGATCAAAATGGGAGAGCTTTTTGTCTTTCTGTGTGTTCTCAGTTTATATAAGACCCAGCAAAAGGAGAGTTAAATTTTTAGCTTTGGGATTTAAGAGAATCCTGTGTTACTCCTTCCTTATATGAACTAATCAAGTGATCTAATCAAGGTCCCTTAACTGAATCTAATCAAAAGACCCCATCTGCACTGTTTACAAGCACAGGTAAGAACATAATTTTCTCAAACCAGGACAGAAAGTATGTATATATTTTTAGTAATATTGAATTCCTTGCCAAAACATCTTAAGTATAATAGGAAATGGTCTCAATTTCATGTTGTATTGAATTAAGATTATCTTTCCACCAACAAAATAAAAGTTGACATTTCTGCATTTTTTTTTTTACTTATTAAAGAGTCAGGAGTACAATCATATGGTGAGCCACAGGTCCTTTTATAATACAGATATCTTAGTGGTTTCTATACTTTTTGATGGTAAAATATATAAACAAAACAAAACTGAGATCAGTTGGTTTGTTCAGTGAAACTATTTATGGAGATATAAATCAGCTAGG
>JAQZBX010034857.1:13221-24922 GCA_029593785.1 Cabassous unicinctus
TTTTTTTTTTGAGCTGATCAGGAATGAGATGCCTGTCTTTCTACAGATCACTTACTAGACTAGCAACACTCTGGAACTCCAGAATCAGGATTCATGCCTGCATTGAGTGTGTAGGAATGAGGTTGAGAAAATGACAAGATAAATGAGACATTTAAAGGGAATTAGCTCCTTGAAGGAGAAACCCACTGACTCTTTCTTTTTAAGTATATTCTTTATTTATTTTTAAAAGATACTTAGGCTCTCAGTGGGTAACTCTACAACACTAGACTAAGTTGCAGATTTAACAGCAAAAGGCTCATAAGCATAGTCTTCACAATATCAAGGGCCCATCAGCGGACCATCCTTCTTCCCTAGTCATTGCCCCTGTACTTGCGGAATTGTTGCTGTTCCATTAGAGAATACGGCAGAGTTCCCCCAGATGGCAATTCAATAAACTTTCATTTGTTGTGTGAATTTCTACACACTGTGGCAATGCCCCACAAACATTTGAACATATTTATATACCTTATAGGTATGCCCAAATGAACTTGCTCCCATATATCCCCCATCACTGATACCCCACAACAATGATCCTCCACTGCCATAGTTTTAACCCTTCTGTGATCCAAAATTACTTCAAAAATGAAGCCAAGATTATTGCCACTTTTGATTAATGGAAAAATGAAATAATAATGATAGGTTTAAATGTAAGAAGTAAAATACATAATAATTTAGAAAAACTAAAATAAAGTAACAAAAAATTGGGGTATTAAATGAAAAATATTTTTAAAAATTTTTTTTGACATTTTCCTTTCTTCACTGTAATGTCTGTTGTCCAGTATGTACAGTGACATTTTCTTCCATTTCCTCCCATGACTTGCTTTTATCATTTTGTCTCCAAAGAAGTTTTAGGTCACAGTAAAGTCACATACAGAATATCGGGGACTCCCCATATCCAACATCCTACCCCTTTCCCCCCTTTTATATTAATAACCTTCTTATATGTGGATGGTACATTTGTTACAACTGATGTAGAAATATTGAAACGTAGCTACTAACCATGGTCAGCGGTTTACATTATGGTTTAGATTTTAGACCATACACTTTCATAAATTTTTGCTGAAATTCAACATGGCCTGTATCCATCATTGGAAGATCATGCAGAATATTTTCATTGCCCCCTAAATAACCCCTCTGCATTCTTTTCTATTCCTCTCTCCCCCTCCTCTTGGGGCCTATGGCAACCACCAGGCTTCACTCCTTGTAGAACAAGATTCATAAATACTTGCTAAAACACTGAGGGCTCGACACAGTAGCCTGTCCTCCTTGATTAGGAAATGCCCATGCTCTTGTGAGACACCTTTCCCTCTATTTGAGAATATATCAGGCCTCCCCAGGATGGGAGTCCAACTCTTTCCAACTCAGTATGTGGGCCTCCCCCTACTGATACAACACAGTATGAAAAAATGATCACTCCACATTCTGTAGAATACTGCCCTGGGTGTGCCCTGTCCCAAATGTGTCCCCATCCAGCACTGTAAACCAGTAACCCTTCCTTGAGATATTGCCAAATGAGTTTTCTCAACATTGTAGTTTCACCCATGTCCTCAACAATTTGCAGTATTCACCTGTTCCCTCCCCCAACTCTCCCCCCAGCTCCATGGACTGTCTAACCCCTCCTCCCACCCTAGCCCCTGTCAAGCTTAGACTGTGCAATCAAATAGTATCCCTACACCCCTGTCATATCCCTTCACTGCACAACTACTCAGTTACAACTTATCATAGATTTCACCCATATGGGTGTTGGCTCACAATCTTCCTCTCCCTTTCTATTTTCTGTAACCTATCTTCCAGATTCTAGCCCTCTGAGTTGGCTCAATTTGCTTAATTCATATCAGAGAGGTCATGTAAAATCTGTCCTTCAATACCTGGCTTGCTTCACTCAACATAAGGTCCTCAAGATTCATCCATGTTATCCTGTGTGTTAGCACTCTATTCCTTCTTACAGCTGGGTAATATTCTGTTGTGTGTATGTACCACATTTTGTTTATCCATTTATCTGTTGATGGGCATTTGGGTTGATTCCAACTTTTGGCAATACTGAATAATGCCACTATGAACATTGGTTTGCATGTATCTATTTGTGTCTTTCTTTCAGTTTTCCTGGATATACACACAACATTGGAATTGCTGCGTCATATGGCAAATATGTAGTTAGTTTTCTGAGGAACTGCCACACTGTCCTCTACTATAGTTAGACCATTCTACATTCCCACCATCAGTGGATGAGGATTCCCATTCCTCCACATCCTGTCCAACACTTGTGGTCCTGCGTTTTTTTTAATCGCCACCAGCCTAATGGGCATAAGATGGTATCTCATTGTAGTTTTGATTTGCATTTCCCTAAAAGCTAGTGATGTTGAGCATGTTTTCATGTGCTTTTTAGTCATTTGTCTTTCTTCTTTGGAGAAGTGACTGTTCGAATCACTTGCCCATTTTTTATGTGTTGTTTGCCTTTTTATATTTGAGATAAAGGATTTCTTTATATGTGCTATATATTTGGCTCCTATCAAATATATGCTTACCAAATATTTTCTCCCATTGGGCAGGCTGTCTTTTCACTCTATTGATGAACCCTTTTGAGGTGAAAAAGGTTTTAATTTTCAGAAGGTCCCATTTATCTATTTTTTCTTTTGTTGCTCATGCTTTGGGTGTGAAGTTCATGAAGCCATTTCCTATTACAAGGTCCTGTAGATTCTTCCCAACATTGTCTTCCAAAGTCTTTATAGTCTTGGCTATAATATTTAGATCTTTGTTCCATCTTGAGTTGATTTTTGTATAAGGTGTGAGATAGTGTTTTTCTGTCAGTCTTTTGGATATGGATATACAGTTCTCCAAGCACTATTTCCTGAAGAAGCCATTCTCTCCCAGTTAAGTGGGCTTGGTGGCCTTGTTGAATATATGACTGTATACGTGAGGATCTATATCAGAACTCTCAATTCAATTCCATTGTTCAGTATGTCTCTCCATTTGCCAATACCATGCAGTTTTGACCACTGTAGCTTTGTATTATGTTTAAAAGTCAGGTAGTCTGATTCCTCCAATTTTTTTTTCTTTTTCAATGTATCTTTGGGTATTCAGGGCCTCTTGCCGTGCCAACTAAATTTCATAGATTGTTTTTCCAACATAGTAAAAATTGCTCTTTTGATTTTTATTGGGATTACATTAAATCTGTAGATTAATTTGGGTAGGATAGACATCTTAATAATTTTAATCTTCCTATCCATGAACAGGGAATTTTCTTGCAGTTATGTAAGTCTTCTTTGATTTCCTTTCACAGTGTTGTGTAGTTTTCTGTATATAAGTCCTTTACATCTTTAGTTAAATTTATTCATAGGTATTTGATTCTTTTAGTTACTATTGTAAATGGTATTTTTTTCTTGATTTCCTCCTCAGATTGCTCATTATTGGTGTTCAGAAATGTTACTGATTTTTGTGCATTGATTTTATAACCTGCAACTTTATTGAACTTATTTATAAGTTCTAGAAGCTTTGCTGTAGATTTCTCAGGGCTTTCTATGTATAGGATCATGTCCTCTGTAAATAGTGAAATTTTTACTTTTTTCCTATCTAATTTGGATACCTTTTATATCTTCTTCTTGCCTCAGTGCTCAAGCAAGTACTTATAAAATAATGTTAAATAGGAGCAGTGCTAGAGGGCATCCTTGTCTTGTTCCCAATCGTGGAGGAAAAGCTTTTAGGATTTCACCATTGTATATGATGTTAGCAGTGGGTTTTTCATACCTATCCTTTATCATGTTCAGAAAGTTTCCTTCTATTCCTATCTTTTGCAGGGCTTTTATCAGGAAAGGTTGCTGTATTTTGCAGATGCCATTTCTGCTTCTGTAGAGATGGTCATGTCATGTTTTACTTTCAATCTGTTTTTGATGTGTATTACATTGATTGCTTTAATGTTGAACCATCCTTGCATACCCATGAGGTGCAAAAGTGTTTAATTGTGAGGAGGTCTCATTTATCTATTTTTTCTTTTGTTGCATGTGCTTTGGGTGTAAGGTCCAAGAAACCATCACCTACTACAAGGTCTTGAAGATGTTTCCCTCCATTTTCTTCTAATAGTTTTATGATTCCTTCCTTTTATAATTAGATATTTGATCCATTTTGAGTTGATGGTTGGATAGGGGGTGAGATAAGAGTTCCTCTTTCATTCTTTTGGTTATAGATATCCAGTTCTCCCAAAACCATTTTTTGAAGAGACTGTTTTTTCCCCTTAGCATGGGCTTGGTAGGTTTGTCAAAAACCAGTTGACGGTATAGGTGAGGGTATATTTCTGGGTTCTCAACTCTATTCCACTGGTCAATGTGTCTATCTTAATGCCAGTACCATGCTGTTTTGACCACTGTAACTTTGTAATATGTTTCCAGGTCAGGCAGTGAAATTCCTCCGACGTTGTTCTTTTTTCAGAGTGCTTTTGGCTATTCAGGTGCACTTATCCTTCCAGATGAATTTGGTAATTGCCTTCTCTAATTCTGTAAAGTAAGCTGTTGGGATTTTGATTGGTATTGCATCGAATCTATAAATCAGTTTGGGCAAGATTGACATCTTCATGATATTTATTCTTCCAGTCCATGAACACATAATGCCTTTCCATTTGTTTAGGTCTTTTTAAATTTCTTTTTGCATTGTTTCATAGTTTTCTGCATCCAGGTCTTGTACTTCTTTGGTTAAATTAACTCCTTGGTATTTCAGTCTTTTTGTTGTTACTGAAAATGGAAATTTTCCCCTGATTTCCCCCTCAGGTTGTTCAGTACTAGTGTACTAAAACATTACTGATTTTTGCATGTTGATCTTGTATCCTGCCACTGTGCTGAACTCATTTATTAGTTCAAGTAGCTTTGTCGTGGATACTTCAGGATTTTCTAAGTACAGGATTACGTCCACTGCAGATGGTGAGAGTTTTACTTCATCTTTTCCTATTTGGATGCCTTTAATTTTTTTTCTTGTCTAATTGCCCTAGCTAGACTTTGTAGTACAATTTTGAATAACAATGGTGGCAGTGAGCATCCTTGTCTTGGTCCTGATCTTAGAGGGAAAGCTTTCAAACTTTCCCCATTGAGTAAGCTGTGGGTTTTTCATATATGCCTTTTATCATATTGAGGAATTTTCCTTTTATTCCTATCTTTTGAAGTGTGTTTTTATCAAAAAAGGATGCTGGATTTTGTCGAATGCCTTTTCTGCATCTATTGAGATGATCATGTGTTTTTTTTCCTTCAATTTGTTAATGTGGTATATTACATTGATTGATTTTCTTATGTTGAACCAGCCTTGTATACCAGGAATAAATCCCACTTGGTCATGATGTATAAGTCTTTTGATATGCTGTTGGATTTGATTTGCAATTATTTTGTTGAGAATTTTTGCATCTATGTTCATAAGAGAGATTGCTCTGAAATTTTCTTTTCTTGTGGAATCTTTATTTGGGTTTGGTATTAGGGTGATGTTGGCTTCTGATTCCCTCATTTATTGAGTAATTGTCTACCAACCGTGACCATGCCCCATCCCTTGATCATTTGAACAATTTTATATATGTTTCATGTGTATTCAGATGAACTTCCTCGCATGAATCCCCCATTCCAGACAGCCCCCACCAATGATCCTCTGCTGCCCCCATTGTAACCCTTCTGTGTTCTAAACCTTCATTGAAGATGAAGCCCATATAAAAACCAAATACAATTAGTAGGAAAATGAAGTAATAATGATAATCTTAAGTGCAAGAGATAAAATACATGGAAACTCAGGGGAAAAAAACTAAAAATAAAACATAATTAATGGATTGGGACATTCAAAAAATGGGAAAAAACAAAAAATTTTTTTTTAATTATTATTTTTTCCTTTTATCACTGCATTATTGGGTATCCAATCTGTACCATGGCACCTTTCCCCTCTCATTCCCCAGTGTCTACCAAATTTTCATTTAATTTTCAAAGAAGTTTTAGGTCATAGCAAAATCACACACAGAATACTAGAGACTCTCATATACCCAACCTCCTCGCCCTTTCCTCACCCCATATTAAAACCTTTTTTTGTGTGTGTGTGGATGGTAGCATTGTTATAACTGTTATACAGATAGTGAAACATAGCTACTAATCATTGTCAATGATTTACAGTATAGTTTACAATTTAGACGGTACCATTTAATAGTTTTTGATGATATTTACCATGTCCTGTATCCATTACTGTAAGGTAATGAAAAACATTTCCCATGACCACTAAATACACGTTTGATCTTTCCTGTTCCTTACTCCTCATCCCCCTGGAGCACATGACACTCCCCTGTCTTGACTCATTGGATGAAAAGGTACATAGTTACATGCAACAAGAGGTCATGACACGATGATTATCCTCCCCTGTTAAGATCCATCCTTGCTCATAAGAGGCACCCACCTGTCTGTTTCTGGGTGAGTTGGTCCTCCCAAAGATGGGGGTCCATCTCCTTCCCACTCACCGTGTGAGTCTCTACTCCCCGACACAACAACATTATGACAGGATGAACACTCACACACTCCCCAGAAGCCTGCTCCAGATGTGCCCCATCCTGAATGCCTCCCCAACCTATACCCTAAACCAGTGACACTATCTTGTCCTATTGCCATCAGAGCATTTCCACTCCTTTAATTTCAACATCATACCCACAAATCCCATGTTCACCTAGTCCCCCTCCCATCTCTCCCCCCAGTATCCTGGGTATTCTAACCCACACTTCCTAATCTACCCACCTGTCAATGCTGCACCACCAAACACATTAATATCATTAAACACCTGCCCTATCCACCAATATGCAACTATTATTCTATCACTTTACCATAGATTATGTCCAAATCAGTGATGGCTCACAACCTTCTCTTCTCTTTCTCTCCCTTGTTAACCTGTCTTTCAGACACTGGTTCTCAGAGTCTGCTCACTTTCCTCAATTCATATCAGTGAGGTTATATACTGTTGATCCTTCAATGCTTGGCTTGCTTCACTCTACATAAGGTCTTCAAGATTCATCCATGTTATTCCATGTGTTAGCACTTTATTCCTTCACAGCTGAGTAATATTCCATTGTATGTATATACCACATTCTGTTTATCCATTCCTCTGTTGATGGGCACCGGGGCTGATTCCAACTTTTGGCAATTGCAAACAATGCCTCTATGAACCTTGGTGTGCATATATCTGTTCATGTCTTTGCTTTCAATTCTTCTGGGTATATACCCAGTAGTGGAATCACTGGATCATACTGAAGATCTATTGTTAGTTTTCTGAGGAACTGCCAAACTGTCTTCCACAGTGGCTGGACCATTCCACAATCCCACCAGCAGTGGATGAGGGTTCCTATTCCTCCACATCCTCTCCAACACTCACACTCTGCTGCTTTTTTAATAGCTGCTATTATGATGGGTAGAAGATGGTATCTTATTGTAGTTTTGATTTGCATTTCCATAATAGCTAGCAATGTTGAGCATTTTTTCATGTACTTTTTATCCATTTGTATTTCTTCCTTGGAGAAGTGTCTTTTCAGGTCACTTGCCCATTCTTTAAATGGGTTGTTTGTCTTTTTATTTTTGAGGTGTAGGATTGCTTTATATATGCAGGATATTAGGATCCTATCAGATATATGGTTGCCAAATATTTTCTCTCATTGGCAGGCTGACTTTTTATTTTCTAAATAACGTTCTTTGAGGCTTAGAAGTTTTTAATTTTGAGGAGATCCCATTTATCTATTTTTTCACTTGCTGCTCTTGCTTTGGGTGTGAAGTTCATGAAACCATTTCCTATTAAAAGATCCTGTAAATATTTCGCTACTTTATCTTCCAAGGTCTTTATGGTTTGGGCTGTTATAGTTAGATCTTGGATCCATCTTGAGTTGATTTTTGTATAAGGTGTGGGATGGTGTTCCTCTCTCATTCTTTTGGATATGGATATCCAGTTCTCCGAACACCACTTGTTAAAGAGGACATTCTCTCCCAACAAAGTGGGCTTGGTGGTCTTGTCAAATATCAGATGACTGTATATGCGAGGATGTCTATCAGAACTCTGAATTTGGTTCCATTGGTTAGTATGTCTATCCTTATGCTAATACCATGCAGTTTTGAGCACTGCAACTTTGTAGTATGTTTTAAAGTCAGGTAATGTGATGCCTCCAAATTCATTTTTATTTTTCAATATGTCTTTGGCATTTCAGGGCCTCTTACCTTTCCAAACAGATTTTGTAGTTAATTTTTCCAGTTCCTTAAAAAATACAGTGTTGATTTTTATGGGATTGCATTAAATCTGTAGATAGATTAGTTTGGGTAGGATAGACATCTTGATGATGTTTATTCTTCCTATCCATGAACAGGTAATATTCTTCCATTTATTTAAGTCTTCTTTGATTTCCTTTAACAGTGTTGTGTAGTTTTCTGTATATGTCTTTTCCATCTTTAGCTAAATTTATTCCTATATATTTGATTCTTTTAGTTACTATTGTAAATGGTTTTTTTCTTGATTGCCTCCTCAGATTGTTCATTATTGCTGAACAGAAATGCTACCTATTTTTGAGCATTGATTTTATAGTCTGTGACATTACTGAACTCCTTTATAAGTTCTAGTATCTTTGTTGTAGATTTCTCAGGGCTTTATATGTATAGGATCATGTCATCTGCAAATAATGAAATTTTTATTTCTTTTCCTATTTGGATTCATTTTATATCTTTTTCTTGCCTCAGTGCTCAATCAAGTACTTCTAAAACAATGTTGAATAGGAGTGGTGATAGTGGGCATCCTTGTCTTGTTCCTGATCTCAGAGGGAAGGCTTTTAGGATTTCACCATTGAGGTCGATATTAGCTTTGGGTTTTTCATATATACCCTTCATCATATTCAGAAAATTTCCTTCTATTCCTATCTCTTGCAGTGTTTTTATCACGAAATGCTGCTGTATTTTGTCAAATGCTTTTTCTGCATCTACCGAGATGATCATGTGATTTTTTTCTTTCAATCTGTTTATGTAGTGTATTACATTGATTGATTTGCTTATATTGAACCATCCTTGCAACCCGGGATGAAACCCACTTGGTCATGGTGTATAATCCTTTTGATATGTTGTTGAATGCAATTAGCAAGTATTTTGTTCAGGATTTTAGCATCTAGGTTCATTAGAGAAATTAGTCTGCAATTTTCCTTTCTTGTGGTATCTCTGTTTTGGTATGAGGGTAATGTTGGCATCGTAGAATGCCTTAGGCAATATTCCTTCTACTTCTCTTTTTGGGAAGAGCTTAAGCAGAATAGGTGTTACCTCTTTCGAGAATTTTTGGTAGAATTCAGCTGTGAAGCCATCTGGTCCTCGGCTCTTCTTAGTTGGGAGGTTTTTTATGACTCAGTCTATCTCTTTTTTCTTGTAATTGGGCTGTTGAGTTCATCAATTTCTTCTTTCATCAATGTAGGCTGTGAGTTTCTAGAATCTTGTCCATTTCTTCTAAATTATCATTCTCATTGGCATATAATTTTTCAAAGTATCCTCTTATGATACTCTTTATTTCTGTGGGGTCAGTAATGATATCCCCTTGCTCATTCCTTATTTTGTGTATTTGCATCTGTTCTCTCTTTTTCTTTGTTAGTCTGGCTAAGGTTTTTCAATTTTATTGATCTTCTTGAAGAACAAGCTTTTAGTTTTATTTTTTCTAGTGCTTCCTTATTCTCTATTTCATTTAGCTCTGCTCTAATCTTTGTTATTTCCTTCTTTCTACTTCCTTTAGGTTTAGTTTGTTGTTTTTTTTCCATTTCCTCCAAGTACGCAGTTAGGTCTTCAAATTTAGCCTTTCTTTCTTTTTTAATACCTGTATTTATGGCTATGAACTTCCCTCTCAGGACAGCTTTCATTGCATCCCTTAGGTTTTGATATTTTGTGTTGTCATTTTCATTAGTTTCAAGGTATTTACTGATTTCTTTTGAGATTTCCTCTTGACCCACTGTTTGTTTAAGGGTATGCTGTGTAACTTCCATATCTTTGTACCTAATCTGTTTCTCTGTCCCTTAATGATTTCCAATTTCATTCCATTGTCATCAGAGAAATTACTTTGTATAATCTCAATATTTCTGAATTCATTGAGAGTTGTTCTGTGGCCTAGCATGTGATGTATCTTGGAGTATGACCCATGTACACACGAGAAGAATGTAAATCCAGCTCTATTTGGGTGTAGTGTTCAGTATATGTCTATTAAGTCCAGGTCCTCTAATGTATTGTTCAGAGTCTTTGTGTTTTTATTGATTCTCTGTCTAGATGATATGTCTAATGATGATAATGGTGTATTAAAGTCCCCCACTACTACTGTAGAGGAATTTATTTATCCACTTAGTTTTCCAGAGTTTGCTTCATGTATTTTGAGGCACACTAATTATGTGCATAAATGTTTATGATTGTTCTCTCTTCTTGAGGGATTACACCTCTTACTAATATATAGTGTCCATCTTTGTCTCTTACATTTAAATGTTTTGCATTTAAAGTCTATTTTGTCTGATATTAGAATTGCTACTCCTGCCCTTTTTTGGCTATTGTTAGCTTGTAAAATTGTTTTCCAACCATTCAGTTTCAGCATTCTTGAATCCCTGGGTAGAAGGTGGGTTTTTTGTAGACAGCATATGGATGGATCATATTTCTCTATCCATTCTGCCAATCTGTGTCTCTTGAGTGGCAAATTTAATCCATTAACATTCAGTGTTAATACTTGCAACGATTTTCTTACTTCAGCCATATTTTCTTTGGATTAGTGTATGTCATATGTTGTTTTGTTTCTGTTTTTGTCTTTTTAGTTGTTTTTAAACTCTCCTCCAACTCTCTTTCCCTTGTTTTTTCCTTGAAACTTATAGAACTTCTTATAGTATTTCTTGAAATGCAAGTTTCTTATTGACATACTCTCTTAATTTCTGTTTATCTGTGAATATTTTGAACTCTCCTTCATTTTTGAATGCCAGTTTTGCTGAATAGAGAATTTGTGGTTGGAAGTTTTTTCTTTTAGTACTTTGACTATGTCATACCACTGTCTTCCTGCCTCCATGGTTTCAGAGGAGAAATCAGCACTTAATCTTTTTGTGCTTCCCTTGTATATGATGGTTCTCTTTTCTCTTGCTGCCTTGAGTATTTTCTCTTTGTCTTGAGCATTGGACATTTTTCAAGTATATGTCTTGGAGTTGGCCTGTTGGGTTTTTTTTACTGTTTGGTGTGCACTGTGCTTCCTGGATCTGCACATCCATCTCTTTCAATAGGGTTGGGAAGTTTTCAGCCATTATTTCCTTCAACACTCCTACTGTTCCCTTTCCCTTCTCTTCTCCTTCTGGGATACACATAATGTATATATTTGTGCGTTCTGTGTTGTCGGTTAAATCCCTGAATCCTGCTGATTTTTTTTCTATCTTTTGTCTATGTGTTCTACTATTTGTTTGATTTCAGATGTATTGTCTTCCACATCACTAATTCTTTCTTCTGCTTGTTCAAATCTGCTGTTATGTGAATCCAGCATCTTTTTTATTTCATGGATTGTGCCATTGATCACCATCATATCCATTATCTTTTTGCATATGTTTACAATTTTTTCAGTATGTTCCCCCAGTGTCTTCTTTATACCCCTAATCTCTTCCTTCCCTTCATTAAGTTGGTCCATGATATTTGTTTGGAAAGCTTTGATT
>JAQZBX010034858.1:0-24825 GCA_029593785.1 Cabassous unicinctus
TGCATCAGCCCCTCGTGCCGCGCGGGCCGGCCTGCCCTCACAAGGAGGCCCCGGGAAGCGAACCCAGGGCCTCACACATGGTAAACGGGGGCTCTATGGGTTGAGCCACACCCACTTCCTGTTGTGAGGGCTTGCTGCATCAGCCCACTAGGCTGCGCGGGCTGGCCTGCCCTCACAAGGAGGCCCCGGGAAGCGAACCCGGGGCCTCCCATATGGTAAACGGGGGCTCTATCGACTGAGCCACTCCCGCTTCCCCAGAACATTTTTATCACCCCAAAAAGAAACCCCAATCCTCTTAGCAGTCCCTCCCCATTTTCCCCCAAGCCCCCAACACTCCCAAACCCAGGCAACCACTAGTCTACTTTCTGTCTCTGTAGATTTGCCTATTCTGGACATTTCATATAAATGGAATCATATGAGGTCCTTTGTGATTGGCTTCTTTCACTTAATGTCTTCAAGGTTCATCTGTGTTGTAGCATGTATCAGTTCTTCATTTTTTATGGCTGAATAATATTCTGTTGTATGGATATACCACATTTTGTTTATCCATTCATCAGTTGATGCACATTTGAGTTTCTACTTTTTGGCTATTATGAATAATGCTTCTATGAACATTTGTGTACAAGTGTACAAGTTTATGCGAGGCCATATGTTTTCATTTCTCTTGGGTATATACCTGGAAATAGAATTGCTGAGTCATGTAGTTAAACATAAAATTCTATGTTTAACATTTTTGGAAACTGCTAAATTGTTTTCCAAAGCAGCTACATTATTTTACATTCTTACCAACAGTGTCTAAATATTCCAATTTCTCCACATCTTCGACAACATTTGTTATGCTCCATCTTTTTTATTCTAGCTGTCCCAGTGAGTATGATGTGGTATCCCGTTGTGGTTTTGATTTGCATTTCCCTGATGGTTAATGACACTGAACATTTTTTCATGTGCTTATTGGCCATTTTTATATCTTCTTTGGAGAAATATCTATTCAGATCTTTTGCCTATTTTTTAAAATTGTGTCTTTTTATTATTGAGTTGTAAAGGCTCTTTATGTATTGTGGGCACAAATTCCCTATCAGATATATGATTTGCTAATGTTTTCTCTCACGTATAATTTTTTTAGACAAGAGTACTTCGTAGGTAACTTCCTGTTGTATCACCATGAGAAATAATCAGTGGCATACCATGGGATGGGGGAAGTGGGAGCAGGATTTCCCTGGTGCAAATGGTAAGGGATGTTTTATCTGTAGAGAATTAGAAAAAGAATAATAAAACCAGCAAAAAGTCAGTCTGCTTTTTTATTATCACATGAACTGCTAATTCTAAACAATGTTGGTTATGGGGCTCTCCCCATTTCTCCTAGCATCAGCCCCATGGTACATCACAGTGTAAAAGTGTGGTTGTCCCACTCTTAGTGATACTCAGATTGTTTGGTGGATTCAGGTGTTATGGGCTTGGTCCATTATAAACCTTCCTATCCACATGTTATCTGATGGTTGTAGCATGCATTGATGACTGTGGCCTAAATCAATTATTTAATTAGGATATGAAAATGGTAATTTTCTAATTCTAGCATTCATTCTTCATATTAACTAGAATTCTTCTATAAATAAGAATTTCCCTTCGTAAACCATCTGATTTCTCTAAAATACAATTCACACATAACGTAGTTGTTTAAATTTTAGGATTATTTGTCCTTTGTCTATAACTAGCAAATATTTTCCCCAGTTTGTCATTTGTCTTTTGAATTTGCTATGATGTCTTTCATCATGCAAAAGGGTTTTATTTTTATGTGGTTACATTTATCAATCTATTCTTTAGCTGTTTCAGGATTTTGAGTCATAGTTTAGGAAAGTTTTATCCACTCTCAAATTAAAAGGAAATCACCTGTAACTTCTTTTATTCTTAGGAGGATTCATCTTTTATATTTTGATCTTTAAATCATTTGGAATTTATCCTGGTATCTAATATGAGGAACAGATCCAATTTTGTCCTTTTTCCATATGGCCGTCCAGGTATCCCAAACACCATTCCCCACCCCACCCCCCAAGATGGCTCCCTCATCTGTCTACTCGTTGTGTCTGCTCATCTTCTTTAGGAGGCACTGGGAACTGAACCCATGACTTCCCGTGTGGGAGGCGGGTGCCCAGCTGCTTGAGCCACATTCGCTCCCTACTCGTTGCGTCAGCTTGTTGCATCAGCTCATCTTCTTTAGGAGGCACTGGGAACCAAACCTGGGACCTCCCATGTGGGAGGCAGGCACCCAACTGTTTGAGCCACACCTGCTCCCACACCATTTATTTTTAAAATTTCTCTTTTTCCCACTGGTTTTAGACCTTGTCTTTACTATATAGTGTATATTTATATTCATTTGGATCTCTTCCTAGATTTTCTATTCTGCCATTGGTTTGTCAACCAATTCGTGCATCAGTACCACACTGTTTTAATTATGGAGCTTTATAAGTTGTTTTATGTCTCGGGGAAGTGGGCCTCCATTTTGCTCATCTTTCCTAGTCATTCTTGCTTGTTTATTCTTCCATAAGAACTTTTCAATCAAGGTATCAGTCTTCAGGTTTAGAAAAAGAAAACACCAATGGTCTTTTTATTGGAATTAAGTTGAATTTATAAACTAACTTAGGAAAGATTAACATCTTCATATTGAGTCTTCCTAACCAAGAACATGGTATGTGTTTTCATTTACTTAAGTTCTGGGGTTTTTGTTTGTTTATTTTCCTCACATAAACTTTGCAAATTACTTGTTAGGTTTTTGCCTTGACATTTTTGTTTTTGCTTATAAATAGAGTCTTCTCTTCTATTAAATCTTCTAACTGGTATGAAGGTCATTGATTCTTTGTTAATTTTATTTACTGTTCTTTACTAAATTACCATGTTTGTTTTATATTATTTCATTTTAGCTTTTCTAGACATAGAATTATATTGTGCACAAATAGAAATAGTTTTACGGCTTCTGTTTCAGCCCTTATGCCTGTAATTTTTTCATCTTGTCTAATTGCATTGGTTAATATGTTCAATACAGTGTTAAATGATAGTGGAAATAGTCTTGTTTCTGACTTTGGGAATACCATTAAGTGAAAAGCTGACTTCTGGGTTGACACACGCGCGCGCACACACATATGCACTCACACACCATGAATAAACTACAGTTCCAACACTTTCTGTCTTTAAAGAAAGGATAATGGCACACATGTCTGGAGACTGTGTAGTTTTCTTGAATGAATTCGGGTTTCTTAGTGATAGTCAGGGATTGCAGGGAAATGTGAACATCTAAGCAAACTGTCTGAAGGATTCATTAACTCCTGTTTCATTGGGTATTGAGTGGTTTTTTTTAAATCATGAATGAGTGTGAGATTTTTGTCAAATGCCTTTTTAGCCTCTGTTAAAATGATAATATGATTTTTCTTCTTACTTCTAATAATATTATGAATTGTATTATTTAATTCCCTAATAGTAAAACACTCTTCAATTTGGTTAGAATGTATTGTTTTTTAATGCACTATTGGGTTCTATGTGCTAATATTTTATTTAAGATTTTTGTATCTATATTCATAAGAGAGGTTGGTCTACAGTAGTTTTTGTTAATTGCTTTTCTTTTACATAATGAAAACATGTCCTAATATACCAGCAAAGACCATCAAATAGTCCATTAAGACGAGGAAATTCTTAGATTCTATTGTGATGTCTCTGGACTCTAAAGTAGAAATGTCCCAGCCCTGTGGAATGCCAGATCCTCAGCTCAAAGTCTACAATCAGTCCTCACTTTCATATTTCTCATTCTGCCCTTTGGGTGATGTAAACCACAAACATTTCTGAATGCACAGGATTCTGCAGTGCCTTGGATCAGTATGTGATGTCCTTTCTCTCTCCATGGCTAGGGGCAAGGGTCTTCAGTTTCCATAGCAAGAGTGTTACATCTGAAGCTTCTCATTAATATCAGTGTAGCGTCCTCTCCCTCCTTCTGTACAAGATCTATGTACCCTCAGAGTTTCTCACAGTCCTATTCTGATCCATTTTAAATATTACCATTAATTTATTTAAAGCATACTTAAGTATGCTTTATGGTAGCAATATTAGAGTAAGAAGAGATGGCTCAAACATGCAAAGAAAGTCGCAGGTCATTGTTTTAAGGTCGACCCCATGTGTATTTTAAATCATCTTATAACTCAGATGTTCTCTTCGGTGTGCTTCATGAAAGTTAGACCAAATGTATGCTTTCAATAAAACTGTATCACTGCTTCCATGCGAAGTAGCAATTCTTCCTATTTGTCTCTTTCAGAGGACATAAAGATAAGATATTTGTGGTAAAGTGTAACCCACACTATGTTGACAAACTAGTTACGGTTGGGATGAAGCACATCAAATTCTGGCAACAAGCAGGTACTGTTGTTTGGGTTTATCATTTATGTGATCACAGAGTTTCACCCCAGCTCAGAAACGACAACCCACCACTAGCTGGCTGTCTCTGCAATCTACAATTGCAATGTGCCCAAGAGGGATTTCCTCCTAGATTCATTCTGGATTGCTTAATGTCTAAGCTGGGAAACTTGGAACACCCTATGTTATATGTACGATGCCATACACATTCAGCGATGTCTGGAAAGCTTTGGAAAATATTCTGCTGTGGAAATAATTACTTTTCTATTTAGTCACCTGTTCTGAAAACACTAATTATATTGAACTAGTGAGCAGGAAATAAGTTAATCACTTTGATTGGGTGAATAAAACTTTCAATATTTTGAAGGTTCCTTTGTTTTATCACTGAATTTAGCACATGAATTAAACCCAGACCATTTGCTTATGGTAGGTGACTAACAGATATTTGTGAATTATAACATTGTAATAATGATGAGTAAATAAGTATGAAAAAACATGGAAGCTTCTCTTATTCTTATTCATAAGTGAGGCCTATTATTACAATTTTCTCTGAATTCTTAGTATCAGCTTTGGTACCAAACTGAATCTTACACTAGACAAAACATGAATAAGCTACCATGCCAACATTTTCTGTTTTTCAAGACAGGATAATGGCACCCAACCTGTCTGGAGAGCCAGCCTGTGTAGAGTTGTCATGAATGGACGTGGGTTTCTCAGTGACAGCCAGGGAGTGCCAGAAAATATGGACATCTAAGGATCAAATCTGTCAGTTTGTCCCAGTATCCTTCCTTTTCCTCACACACCCCCAAATCGAGGCAGAACATGTATAATATGTGCGTTTACAGTTGGTACAGTTTTTATTCTTTTTGGTCAGCATTTATGACACCTTTCCTAGCTCCCCCAGGCACTTAGTCACTCCCTCCTCCTCTGGCTACTGCACAACTTGCTCTGAACCTTTGTTAGACGCATGTCCAATCGGACTGCAATGAATACTGAGTCCTCTTGCCAGCCAGACCCAACGATCCTTGAAGGCAGGAGCTCTTTCTTTCCATCTTTATATCCCCAGCGTTGAGCACTGTGCCTACCACAAAGTAGTGATTCAATAAACATTGGATGGATGGAGGGATGGATGAGAAGCCCTCATGATAATAATTTTGGCTATGATGTTTTCTACCATTTTTATACATCTTTTGCAAAATCTTAAGTAGACACGCTGGGGTTTTTCCCATGGAAAATAGTCATTCTATATGCTCATACAAGGTACCAATTGTTTTAAAATAATGAATATTCTTGGGCTACTCTAGGTGGGGGCTTCACCTCTAAAAGAGGAATTTTTGGAAGTGCCGGAAAATTGGAAACAATGATGTGTGTTTCTTATGGGCGAATGGAAGATTTAGTGTTCTCAGGAGCAGCTACTGGAGATATTTATATTTGGAAAGATATTCTACTCCTGAAGACAGTGAAAGCTCATGACGGGCCTGTGTTTGCTATGTACGCTTTGGATAAGGTGTGGTATATCTTTCAGAACTCGTTTTCCTCATCAGCTTTTTAAAACTATGAGGTAGTCTTAGGAAGGCACACCAAGAGGATGCCTGCCTCCAAAAGAGAGTACCATCTGGATTAGGAAGTAGCTATTATGAACCACCAGCCAAGAGAAGGGGGAAGGGAAGCACAACTATATATCCTCATAATTCCTCTTTCATTTATAAATACTGTTCTTTGGGCAATTTCTTGCCATTTTTTCCACACTTGCTCTTCCTGGTTCTCACAACTAAGAGCCCCTTCAGAAGTGTGTGGATAAATACAGACACATAGTAGCCACAGAGTCCTGAGAAATATTTAAGCATTGTCTTCTTCCTCAGTGGCACAAAGGGCAGAAACCTGAAAGTACCAAGTGGTTAGGTTATTATTCTACATATGGATTTGACCAAACATTATGTTTATAACCAGTGTGCTCCTGTGTAGACAGGTTCAACTTTAACAAGAGGGCCAGAGTGAAGTCATTCCACCAGCTATAAATCCACTCGAGCTCATCTTGGTCCCCATCATCCAGCTACTCACCTGACTTACAGTGCTGCTATACAAAAATCACCTCCAGTGCTTTTGAAACACTTCCTTCCATCAATCTGCTAGTGACTACTGACTTCCCAATCACCACCAATTTTCTGGTGGCCAGTTCATTTGTGCCCAGTCTGAGCCACCCAGCACACCCAACTCGTTTTTTCATTTACCTGCCCCCAGGCAATGTGTGGATCCCACCACAAAAGTAGGTTCTTGTTAGATGAACAACTATAATGGCTATTTTAGTGGTTAAGTTGATTTTTGTTGGCAAATTTGTTTGGATTTGGGTTAGACTGCAAATGTTAGAAAAGCCCTGAAGTTGATGTGAAATAACTTGTTTAGACTCTTTCATTGCTTGGTAAGTTAAGTTGCAAACTCATGGGAAAAGACAAGAATATCACAATATGCACATGCTGCATTTTAATTTAGAGTTTAAATCTCTCTAGGTACAAATTCCATAATGAGAATGAAGGTACTTAATATAATACATTTCAGAATATTATTTCTTTGTGAATTTAATTGAACTGCATTACATTAAAATTTCTAAGAAAGCAGCATGAATTATTCAGGATTTTTCTTTTTTTAAAAAAATGACTCTTCTGAATAGGAACAGTTGGTAAATATGATAAGTTGCCAAAAAAGGAAAACTAGTAAAGCCAAGAAATCACATAAGCCTAGAAGAAAAATAAAGATCATTGTTCGGTAAAAAAATATCCAATATGTTAAGCTTTTTACTTTCCATGTTTTATAAAAATTTATCTGGACATTAACTATTGTGGATACTGATGGCTATTGAACAAAATAGCAGGAAAGTTTCCTTATATGAAGTACCTAAGTTACTCTTAATAAATAATGTTGATTTCTCCTGGAAGTAACTATCAATATTTTAAAAACTGTGTTGTTAATTCAGATCCATTCAGTAGTTGCATATGAGATTCTAGAAACTCTGCTAGGCATTGGAATTCAGAGATGAATAAGGCTGGTCCTGCCCCATAGGAACTTATATTCTAGTCTGGGGATTGGACACAGAAACAACTGTCCATGATCTGAGGAAAGCGCAACAGATGCACAATGAGAATGCGCTTTAGCCTGCTAGGGATGTGGGGCAGGGATACTTCCGGAAAATATTATGTGTATTGTATGCTTAGGAAGAAAATACACACAGAGCTGCCTTACCCAAGGGGGAGTCATGTTGGGATTGGGTGGGTAGTTGGTCGTTTTGATGCGTATGTAATACTTCACATTTGTGCCTTCATAGGGTTTTGTAACAGGTGGAAAGGATGGAATCGTGGAACTCTGGGATGATATGTTTGAAAGATGCTTGAAGACCTATGCCATTAAAAGAGCAGCATTGTCAACTAGCTCAAAAGGTGCCACTCCAGAATATGCAATAGAAATATTTCTGTTCATAGGAATGGAGAAGATAGTACTAAATTTCCTGGAGAACCAGTTCCAAATCAATTACCTTTTTTCATTCCACACTCATAGCTCTCAGTCCCTGGTAGAAAAGGCAAGGATGATTGCCTAGTACCTAGTAGTTTGGAACTTTAAAAAAAGAATTTATAACAATAGTCATAGTCTTTTTATTTTTCGTTCTCTTAAACACCATGTTTTCTCCCTCAGGCTTGCTTTTGGAAGATAATCCTTCAATACGTGCCATCACTTTGGGACATGGACATATCCTGGTGGGAACAAAAAATGGAGAGATTCTAGAAATTGATAAGAGTGGGCCAATGACTCTGCTTGTTCAGGTATTATGTTTGTGCATATTCTAAACCACAATTCATATCACGGCTGGGACTAAGGTGAGGCAAGGGAGACACTTAGGGTACAAAATTTAGGGAGCCACTCACCTTCAGGGTCCTGCAAGTTTGCATTAATTACTCATTGTTGTGCAACACAGCTTAAAACAATGTACATTTATTACCTCACAATTTCTGTGGGTCTGGCACAGCTCAGCTGGGTCCTCTTTGTAGGGTTTCACAAAGCTGCAATCAAGGCATTCGCCAGGGCTGCGTCTCATCTGAGGCGCAATCCAGGAAGGATCTGCTGCCAAGTTCGCTCAAGTCGTTGGCAGAATCCAGTTCCTTGAGGTTGTAGGACTGGGCTCTTAACCGTTTCTGGCTGGCTGACAGCTAGAGGTCACCCTCAGCTCCTAAACGCTGCGTAGTTCCTTGCCCCATGGGGTTCCCCAGCGTGGCTGCTTTCTTCCTCAAAGGCTGCAAATGAGAGAGAATCTTACGTAACATAATCGTGTCATCACATACATTACTCACCTTTACCGTTGCTACTTCCTGTCGGTTAGAAGCAAGGCACAGGTCATGCCACACTCAAGGGGAGGTGATTGTGCAGGGATGTGAATACCAGCAGGACCATGGAGGTCACGTCATGGGTCTGTCCACCACAGCCCACCCTCTGGCCCCAAGTGATTCATGTCCTATCACATACAAAATACGTTCTCTCCTCCCATGGTCCCCAAGAGCCTCATCCAATATCTGCTCAGAGTCCAGAATCGCATCATCCAAATCCGATCTAGGTGCAGATGAGGCTCCCTGAGTGTAGTTCCTCTGGACCTATCAACCTGTAAAATTACAAAGGCGAGTTATCTGCTCCCCACACATCAAGCACACCAGTGCTGGCGGGACCCTGAGAGCGAGTGCCTCCTTAGAATGTGTGCCTCACTTAGTCTCAGCCTCGGGTCACATACACCCACTACACACTCCCTACCCGCCCTCTCCCTTCAAGAATTCTATTTTAGTAAAACCTGATTAAAATAAACACCATCAGCATCCTCAAATAGCAAAGAAGTGAAAAAATCTCTTCTCATATTATACAAAGCTTCCTTATAAATGGAAGAAGTCACGGTGAGGGGTGAGGGTTGTGTTCAGAAGTTGGAAGGAAAAGAATATGCATGGATTATATGAGCTTCAGGACTTTTGTGGTCCAGTAGAGGGACATCACCTCTTTCCACTGCCCTGATCCATGCCTGCAGCCTCCCTATGTGAGGGATGGGCTCCAAAATCCCCCGAGAAGCTCCCTCTGCTTTGCCACACCCTGGGAACAGATATGCACATGTATCATGGCTCAGGACACTGCATGTGCTCAAGCCCCATCCTGAATACTCTGAATCAGAATCTGATTGTAAACAAAAAAATCTATATTCAAAACAAAACTCAAAGGCTCGATAGCTGATTCTGCCAGGCAGTCAGGATGAAGAATCATGGTGTACATGCGTCCTTGAGGTGTGCTCTCCAGCTGCTCTTGCTTTTGTTGTTTCCTTCCAACCTAATTTCTTCCTGGCTACAGCATCTTATTGACTATTATTGAAAAGCAAGTGTCGATTTCTTTTTAATCACCCAATGTTTGGGAGTTTAAATGGTTTCTATACATTCTATGTTGCTAAAGTTTTTATACAATTTCAAACTATTAATATGATTTAAATAATAGTATGAGATTTTACTGCCAAGATATCTAATTTTAAAAATTATCATATAGAGTCAAGCTAATTTGGTTTAAATATGTTTTAAACTTGAAAATAAAGGCTTGTTCACTTTTGGGTTCTCTACAATTCTGTTCTTTCCTATATTTGTTTCCATTGTTCTAATAAAAAACAACCACAGTTGGGAAGCGGATGTGGCTCAAGCAGTTGAGCTCCTGCCTACCACATGGGAGGTCCCTGGTGAAGTTCCCAGGGCCTCCTAAAGAAAACAGCAAGTGTGAATATTCTTGCTGTCTTGATTTTGTGATAATCAGGGTAGGCTAAACATTCGCTATACTAGAAACCATGCATGTGTCCCCAGACCTAGTTTTTCTCCCTAGGTCTGGTTTTTAGAATGTTGGTGATAAACTAAGCCTGATTTGTTATATGACCATCCTGTATGGGAAAAAAATGTAACTTTGGGTATCTTTGTTCAACCTTGGGAGATGTAGCAGGGGGACGGATGTGGCTCAAATGGTTGGGCGTCTGTCTCCCATATGGAGGGACCTGGGTTCAGTCTCCGGGACCTCCCAGTAAAAATTAAAAAAAGAAAAATATAGAAGGCGTGTGGGCCACCAGGCCCCATGTGCAGGTGCGCCATCAGGCCCCTTGAGCCACACAGCAAGATGATGCATAACAGGAGAGTGACACAAGAGAGAGCCAAGATGAGACGCACCAAAAAACCAGGAACTAAGGTGGCACAGGCAGTAGGACGCTTCTCTCCCACATCAGAGATTCCGAGGATCGAATCCCAGTGAAGACAGGAGAAGAAGGATGAGAAGAGAGGGCAGGAAATGGACACACAGAATTGCCCAGCAAATGGGCACAGAAACAGCAAAAATGGGGGGAGGTAAAAATGAATAAAAGTAAATAAATCAATAAATCCTTTTAAAAAATGTATAGGGGAGGAAGATGCGGACTATACTTAGTAGTAATACTTTCATGATTTGTTAACAAATGTTTTACAACAATGCAGGGTGTTTGGGGTGAGGGGGTGATATGTGGGAGCCCTGTATGATGATGTGCATGTTTGTTTTGTAAGTTCACAATGTTTATTGAACACTTATAGTTTATGTATGTTCATGTATGAATGATATACTTCAATAAATTATTTAAAACAAAAAAAAAAGGAAGACAGTGAGCTGGCACGACGGGCAGGTGTGGCAAGCTGACATCAACAAGATGATGCGACAAGAGACACAAGAAGAAACACATGATGAGAGACACAACAAAGCAGGGAGCAGAGGTTCCCGGTGCCTTCTAGAGAAGACAGGCAAGAGAGTGAGCTGATGCAACTGGGCAGGCGCAGCAAGCTGACGCAACAAGATGACACAAGAGACACAGGAGGAAAAACGTAATGAGAGACACAATAAAGCAGGGAATGGAGGTGGCTTAAGTGATTAGCACGTCCCTCCCACATCGGAGGTTCCGGGTTCAGTTCCCAGTGCCTCCTAAAGAAACACGACAAACAGACACAGCAAGTGCAAATAACCAGGGGGTAGGGAGAAATAAATAAATAAAAATAAATCTTAAAAAAAAAAAAAAGCACAGCTTCCATTTATTGAGCACTTTCTCTGTGTCAGGCAATTCTGTTGTACCATATCTGTCTGTCATCTCTACAACAGACTTGCTCGGTTGAAATTATGTTATAGATTAAGGGGTCAAAGCCCAGTAAATTGCCCACAGCCATTTGCTAATAACAGGCAGAACTGGGATCCAAACCAAGGCTTGTCAGATACCAGAACCTGTTTTTTCTACTACTCCAAATGTCTCTTAGTGTGGACATTGCTGCAGGAAAGCAGTGCAGCAGCTTCGGGGCAGGTGGTGGAGCTAGTGGAGCTGGAGACAAGAGAGTCTGTTACCCCCATTTTCTCACCTTTCACTTGTGCCGTTCTTCTCCTTTTTCTCACTATCTCTGTCGTCTCTCTGTCCTTCTGGGCAGGACTCTGCAATTCAACTCAGTCAGTGTTTGTTGGCCCTGCTGAGGCCTGCCCTCTGCTAGGTGCCAAGCATGGTAGAGTCCATGCTTCCTACTGGCTCAGGGGCCACTTCCTCTCTTGAGGGAAAATGAAGTCAGAGGAAGGTGAGGAAGAGTAGAGGCAGCCCGTGATGAAGACCATTAAGGATCCTGCTGTCGGGAAGCTGTCAGTACCACTTTCCCCCGTTGGGTGGCATGGCAGTCCAATCACACGGTTTGTTTTTTTTAAGTGGAAGGAAGCTAGGTTAGGAGAGGGGAGAAAAGGGCACGTGGTGGGTTATGAAAATTCCTGTTGTGTGTCCTTTGAATATAAACACCTCTCAGTTATGCAGCTCTTTGTTAGTTTTGCTCTCAGAGCTTCCCAGTTAAACCTGAATCATCCAATATCTGTTTGGAAAGCCACCTGTTCCATAAAGTGTTCCAGCTACAAACACCTTTCATAAGCCTATATATGGTCTCCCTTTTTGCTTTACTAAGCAGGACCTTCTTATAATTAGCCAGTAAAAACAGAAATCTGGTGAACAATTAAAAGCCTGTTTACACTACTCTAGCCTTTATACTGCTTTGTTGGATGATAAATTGTGGGAATCAGATTCATTTTCTCCCTGATAATGTTCATTTTTTTAAAATATGTTAATATTTTTAATTAATATTAATTAATATTATAGAATATAGTTAATATTCTAAGGCAGTTAAGTGCATTTGTGATAAGATATTGTTATGTGGAATCGTTTCAATGCATAGTAAGCACCTTTCACTGTTGGTGCATGGATAGACCAATTTGTAAATAAATGTTGACCCTGACCTATACCCAGCACAACTGAAAGGAATGCTGTGCATTCAAATGACTAAAATTGCATTAAATTAACCAAAATATTGCTGTCTAATTCCACAAAGATAGTGGCATCTGTATCTTTTAGAATGTGGTTTTATTGAAGGAAGTAGTTTATATCATAATCAAGCTGTTTAGGAGATACATATAGAGGGTGTTTTGTTTTGTTTTGTTTTTTCTGTGTCAAGCAGAATAAAATGAAGCATTTCATTATGTTTGGCATCATATAAATGAAACTATAAGTGATGAATCCATGATTGACTTTCCAGACAAATGCTTTACCATTGTGTAGGCCCAGCTTTAGATCAAGTTCAAATGAAAAATTATCCAGTGCAATTGTTTGGCTCAAGGAAGCCCAGTCTGTGTTTATTCACATTTGTACCGGTTTGGTACATTCTCGGGCTGCATGTGCAGCACAGGCTGAAGACAGGCTAGCCAAGAAGCATGAAATGACCTTATGTTGCCCCGTTTCCTCTCCCACAGGGGCACATGGAAGGAGAAGTGTGGGGTCTGGCAGCGCACCCTCTCCTGCCCATCTGTGCCACAGTGAGTGATGATAAAACCCTTCGGATCTGGGAATTATCTTCCCAGCACCGCATGCTGGCAGTACGGAAACTCAAAAAAGGTAAATGACATTGCCCCATGCATCTGTAAAAGTACTTACGAGTAACAGGGTGTGTTGGATTCATTCATTCATTAACCAGTATTTACTAAGAGCGCCTGTTACATGCTAAAAAGTACACTAGGCAGTGAGAATTCATTGTTTGTTGCTACAGAGTTATAACAAAGTAGCTTATTCCAGAAGGATGGCCTGATCCAATGGTTCTCCAGCTCTATTGTTCATTTTCCTTGCACTGAGTAGACGTTTACCACCTGGGGGCAACATGTCCTTCCTCTTCTCACTGAGACCTGTGGGAGTCAGTTGAAACACATCGGCTTATAAAGAATGCTGTGTATCTTTATGGTCTTTCAGTCTCCAGAACTTATTTTTTTACTGAAAATCAAAAGTCAGATATATAGAGACAAAATAATATTTAATATCAAGAAATGAGTAAATATGTATTGAACACCTATAAGCACTAGAACTAAGTGATATATCAAGAAGTAAATTCAGCAAACATTTAGTGAGTAGCTTCTATATATTGGGCACCAGGGATACCAAGATGAGTAGTCTCACCTCTAGTGTCAGAGATGGACAAGATTTGAACAGAGTCGCAGGAACAGATGGCCCATTCAAACTGGGTAATTTGAAGAGAGTCTAAAAAGGGGACTCTATAAAGGGGCAGGTAGGATGAAGAGAAATGGCAGGGATAGTGCAGCACTATGCAGCTAGTAACTGGCAGTACCATTACCAGCCCTGGACCTGAAGGGCCGAGAAGAGCAAGCACTTGCTGGAATCTTGAAAGTGAGAGCTGTGTGAGATGGCAGGCTGACAGGAGCTATGACCTTCAGCCAAGAATCTCGGCCAGCATGCAGCAACCCCGCAGGGCAGTAGCTGGGGCGATAAATACCTCCTTGTCCTCCCTCCTTTTCTGCCTCCCTCCAGGCTCCTGCCCATGATCCCCCTTGGCCAAACCCAACCAGAAACCAGTGGGCCCTGCCCGCTGATGCAGCCCATGCAGGTCAGCCTGCAGGCACAGAGCAGGGTGGAGAAGGCTGGAGAGTGGATGAGGAGAGACAAACCAAAGATATATGGCACAGACAAGGCAATGTGGAGGCTCAGAGGAGGCCTACTGCCAGGGATGGCTTCACCAGGAAGGTGACACGAGAGCCGAGGCCCCAAGGATCTGTAAAATTTCTTAGGACAGGAAAGGATGATATTGGAGTCTGGTATAAAACATTTGTGCTGAGTTATACAGGCAGAGAAACATGGAGAGGATATGCTAGGGGATTAAAATGAAAAAAAGAGTGCCAAGACAGTGGTAGCAATAATGAAGGGTGGCTAATATTGCTGAGGCAACACCTGTGCTAGCACCTCGTGTTTGGTCTTCATGGAACCCAGTGAGTAAGGTGGTGGTTATTCCCACTTACAGGTAAGTAAACTGAGGCACAGAGAATTCAAGTAGCTTGCCCAAAGTGGCACAGCTAGTAACTATGGAACCAAATGCACACCTGAGCTTTGCGGCTCCAGAGAACACAGCTGTGGCCACTGTGTGACACTGCCTTCCTCCACCATTTTGCTGCTTTTTACGTTGGACTTCCTGGCCTTCATAAGTGGTAGAGCCAGGATTCAAACTAGGTCTGACTCCAAAGCTCTTATGCACAACAAGATTGAATCATTTTGCCCACTAATTTATATTGGGGAAATGATAGACCAACTCCTCACTGTAAAAGACTTGAATGCACGCAATGGACTTTAATCACTATGTTAAAAATTATCTCACAAGAACAACTACTGACATAACTTAGATAGGATGACCATTCATCCTGGTCTATGGCTGTGGTTCAGGGGCAATTACTAATAGTTCTCCCTTTTGCTCTCAAGACTGCCCTGGTTTGGCCAATAAACTATATGGCTACCCTTACCTTGATGACTCTCCTCAAGAGCAGGTTTTTCTTTTTATTCTCTCAGCATTAACACCATGCCTAGCTCATAGTAGGTAAATAAATGTTTGCTAAGTGAATGAATGAATGAAGATATAATTTAGATAAGCCAGTTTAAAGTTACTGGTATGAAAAGCACTTTCCACATATCATAAACACTGAAGACGGGTTCATAAAAAAAAGCTTAATGGTCTATAAGGTCAACAGAAGATTGCATCACTGTCCCATCCCTGGGCTGTGCTTACCAATGTCTTTTTTTTTTTTTTTTTTTAAAGATTTATTTATTTATCCCCCGCTCATTGTTTGTACTCGCTGTCTGCTCTCTGTGTCCATTTGCTGTGTGCTCTCTGTGTCTGCTCGTCTTCTCTTTAGGAGGCACCAGGAACCGAACCCAGGACCTCCCATGTGGTAGGCGGATGCCCAATCGCTTGTGCCACATCCACTTCCCCTACCAATGTCTTGACAATAAGAATTGAGGGGCAAAATGCATATTCTTAAATAAGATTTATGTTAAACATGTCCCCACAAAGTTCATACTCTTCGTTCAGAAATGTCTTCCCATGACCCTACAATGCAGTAGAGATCACTGCTCATGCAGTGAGAGAATGTTGTCCATATTCCATTCTTTCCATGACAGGATATGCAGGAACAACATCTTTCACCTCCAGAATTATGCATTATGATCCATGTGTCAGAGAATTGGAGTGACTACAAGTAGAACTACTGTGTTCTCTAAAGAAAGTTTTGTGTATAGGCATGGAAAAAATGGTTTCTGGAAATTGCATTACAGAACTCTTCTTTTTAAAATATCACCTCTTTCCTGGAAAGCAAAGATGCTTGTTATATTGATCGTCACCCTTTTCTCTATGAACTCCCCTTGCCTTCTGAAAACCCCAAGTATTCAGAACTAAGAAATGAATGGATAAACCCAGTAGAAACCGAAAACATATTTTGGACATTATGATCATTTTCCTTGGGTTTAGGGGGAAGATATATTTTAAATTATGAAGTTTTAGTTCTCATATGTACAGTGTTAATTGAAAGGTACAGCCACATGTTCATATACTAATCTCTCCATCTCTTCATTTGGTTTGGTTGACAGTAAGTCCTGGATAATATCAATACTCTGCAAATTATTTTGCAGGTGGAAGATGCTGTGCCTTCTCTCCTGATGGGAAAGCCTTAGCAGTGGGTTTGAATGATGGGAGTTTCCTTGTCGTGAACGCTGACACTGTTGAAGACATGGTCTCCTTCCATCACAGAAAAGAAATGATCTCTGATATTAAATTTTCAAAAGGTGAAGGTGACAGAATTTGCTTTTTAAAGTTCTACAATCTTGGAGTAAAAAAATACAAGCAGGGACAATTTTAAATGTTTCATTGATCTTTTCCCCATTTTAAAATATTAAGTTCCTGGGATAAAGACCATGTAGAATCTTTTGGCGTTAACTGCACATTTTTCTTTATAGATACAGGGAAATACCTTGCTGTGGCATCCCATGATAACTTTGTGGATATTTACAACGTACTTACAAGCAAAAGAGTTGGCATCTGTAAGGGTGCTTCCAGTTATGTGACTCATATTGACTGGGACTCAAGAGGTAAAGTATATCGTGGTTTTTTAAATATAATTTTTGTTTTAAAATATCAATTCATGTATTGTTTCCAGAGAGAGTGACAGTTGCAGTTTAGAGAAAATAGGGGGATGGGGAACCAGCAGTATAAATGGCTGTAATTTTACAACCCAGTGGCGACTGCTGTTAACATTTGAGTATTTTTCCATATTTCATTATTATTAATTCAAGCCATTGAGGTTTTAGACAGTTGAAGACATCTGATGCCTTCAGTTACCATAGCAATCATTGCCTCATCTTTGGGCTCAGCATTCGGTGTCCTGGCCCTGCCTCTTCCCCTTTCTGCATTCCCTTTTCCTACCTAAGCTCTACCTCTTGGAGAACTGCCCAAGAAGCATTAAGCTATTTCCATCCTCATAGGGCATAGAGACCTATATTCTGTTCACCTAAAGATTGTCTACTCTCCAAAATTCCCAACCTCTCCCTTTCCTCCTCCAAGTCACGCCCACAGATGCCATGGGGATTTGCTCATTTGTTTAAGTAATTCTAGATTCTACCATATGTGAAGTCTTAAGACAGGAAATGTGGGGGACCCAAAAGTGAGTTAGACACAGTTCCTACTCTCCGTGGAGTTTATAATTTTGTGATGGAGACATACTCATACTTAAATATTACAAACGCACACAACTGGGTAAGGCATGACAGTAAGAAATGCTGAATCTTAGGGAAAGCCCTGTGTGTGGGCTCAGAATGGGCCGAGTCAGCATGAAGGACCTGGCAGAACCATTGGTGCTGTAGTCTGGGTCGCTTTTCAGTCCTTGGCTAACATTAGAGTCTGGAGCAGGCATTTAGAGCTAGGCAGGGTCGCAGCTTTCAAGGAAGTTGAAGTCCACTGTGGTAGGAAACCACCAAGCCAAATGTGTGCTCTGAGGAGAAAGCTCAAGGGGCATCGGGGAGCCTTCATAGGGGTGACCTTTGAAGTGGACCTTGAAAGATGAGCAGAAATTCACCAGATGAAGTCAAGGACGAACATTCCAGGCAAAAGGAACATGGGATGCAAAGACCAGGGCTGGGAAGAATGTGGGGGCGTTTAAGAAATGGTGGGTGATGCTGAGGGAC
Source organism: Cabassous unicinctus (assembly GCA_029593785.1). Taxonomy (NCBI): domain Eukaryota; kingdom Metazoa; phylum Chordata; class Mammalia; order Cingulata; family Chlamyphoridae; genus Cabassous; species Cabassous unicinctus. Next base: position 17,978 of record JAQZBX010034858.1, read on the forward strand.
TGAGCGTGGAAAGGGGGTGGGGGGGAGATTGTAGAGAGGCAGACAGGAGACTGATGTAAAGGAACGTGTGTGTGTCCTGCTAGCAAGTTTAAAAATGAACTCTATCCTGTAGGCATTAGGTAACTCCAAAGGATTTAGAGTGGGGGTGCCCCACTGCCTTGGGGAGGGTGAGCGAGCCTGGAGCTGGGGAGCAGCTAAAGTAAAGCAGGAGAGAGATGATGAGGGGCTCAACCAAAAAAAGGTTGAAAGAGCTGCCAGAGAATTTAATTTCAAGTATTTCTTGAAGTAGTGGCCACCTGGACTGGGGGTGGATGATCTTTCTGCCAGGCAGGCATTTAGTTGTAAATGTGCTTGCTTACCTGGGATTTGGTTTTTATTTAGGCTTTACAACCTGCAGGGGATTTATACAGCACAATCTATGGGAAGAAAGCATGTGATTTATTGTAAGAAATACAAGTCCCAGCAAGGGCCAAGAGCAATCAGATAAGTCCCTCTCACTTTCGTGTCAGGGCAATGCTGGACACGAGGCAGAGGGCTTAGGCTGGCGTCTACCATCAAGCGGGACACTGACCGCGTGAGATTTATCTAGAAGCCAGTGAGGCTGGGCAGGGGTGGGGGTGTAGCTAGAAGCAGCTGCTTCTTGAACCCCTTCTTTTGTATTCTCTGCTTTGTTTTTTAAAATGTAAGGGAGGGAGGGGGGGGCGGGGAGAGAGAGAGAGAGATTGAGTTTCTCCTATTTATTCTCCAGCCAGCAGACCTGGATAGGCCCCTTGGGAGAAAGGTTTAGACCAGTCAGGTCCAGCCTTATGCAGAGGTAAAGCAGAGCAAAGTGAGTTTTATTTGGAATCCACCACACACACCAACCCTGACACAGTACATGAAACCCCCCCATAGCAGTGACGGTTAGGGGTTAAACCCATGATCATTTACATTAGGGAGAGAAGGGCCAAGAGAAAATGAGACACTTGAAGAGAAAGTTTAGATTGGGAGGATTTTTTTTTCTTCAACAAATATGTAGGCCCTGTGTTGGATGCTGGGTATATAAAAATGAGCAAATCCCAGATGGAAAGAGCAAAACCTTGTCAGAGTGGGTGGGCTCCTGCCATGGAGGAGCCTGGGTGGAGGACTGAATAAAGGCCTTCAACATGGAGTCATCACTTTGTGGGGAGAGAAGCAGCCCTCAGGATTTCCATAATTCTGCTTGAGGCCAGCTTCAGTGGGCCCACTAGCGCTCAGGGCATGGGAGGAGCCTCTAGCCCCCGATTTGGAGCTTTGAAACCCATCTCGCCTCTTCTCCTCAGTGGCCCGGTCAGTCAGTTGACTGGGTTGGGCCACGTGGTTTCTGTGGTTCCTTTCAGATGGAGACTAAAATAGGATACTTTTGATTTTAAGGGAAGGCTTGTATCACGTAGGGAATGAGAGCAGGTGTGTCTGTGAATCTTCCCTGGCTTAGCTCCAGTTTCATTAGCTATGAGATGTGTGTCATATTGATATTCTTGTGCTCCTGAAATCCCACTTCCCAAAATGCCTGACCTCAAGGATATGCCGTGCTGCCTTGAGATCAGCCTGGCTTTTCACAGCAGGGGCCCCTGAAACCTGGCAGGTAGGAGTAGAATTTAGGAGCAGGGATCTGTTTCATTCCTTTGATCCTGTCAAAAATATTGAATGCATTTGCCAGAGCCAGCTGGCGTGTTGGAGTGGAGAATGACCTAGCTGCCAGCCTCCACAGCCTCGCGTACCCATAGCAACTGCAGTTCCTCGGAAAACCAAAAAGCACATCACCTTTTGCAGGAACGCCAGCCATCCCTGAATGGAAGCTCCTGCATAGAATGCTTGAGAAGGCGAGGGGGGTGGGGGGAGGGCCGGGGGAGGGAGAGAAAACATGGAAGGGTATTTTCTAGCTGTTATTAGTTCATTCCTAGAGATGGCAGAACAATAAGAGCTTTTAACCAATTAACAGTTTAGGTTATAATAGGACATTTCATCCCAGCTTTATTGCAAACCACCTAATATGTTTGGTAAAATTTAGTACCAATTTTGGAATTTCTCTAGCTTATAAATTATCTGTCAACTGAGATGATGTATGTGAAATGACTTTGTGGAATATAAAGCTCTATGAACCTGGAAGATGTGTAGTTTTCTGTTTCTGATTAGTAATGAGGACATCTGTCTCTTTCAAGTCTCTTATTCTGTATGAGGAGACATTTCTAGTGAAAGAAAATGTAATGATTTTGAAAGAATAGGGCTACTGTTATTCAGGAGCAATTATATATGGATTATACAGACGTTTTGCTCTTTGCTTCTACTCCTCCTTAGAAATTTTTGGTGGTTATATATTTTGAACAGCAGGCAGAGGGAAAAATGAGCAGTGACCTAAATCTTTTCTCTACACTTAAAAAAAAAAAATGGTATAATAACAGCAGAAAAGACAATTTGGGGGAAAAAACATCCATAATTCCACCATCCTGACACAAGAGTAGTTTTTTTTATTTCTTCATTTTTGCTTGGTGGCAAGGAACAGAAACCCACTCCAACCAGCTTAAGTTCAGAAAATAATCATAAAGGATGAGTTTATTGGAAAGAGATCAAGGGGTAGGTATAGATGTGAAGAGAGATACAGAAATTCAAGAGCAGGAAGCAGCACCTCCTGAGGAGCCAGCTTGAGGAATGAACTGGAAAACGCTCAGAAACCCAGCAGGCAGCTCTTCTCCCATCCTCTTCCACTCGTCTCCGCCTCCACTTCTCTTCCGTGTCTGGTGTCTGCTTTTTGGCCCCTCTCTCTGCATAGGCAGGTTTTCCCCCAATTCATTTTCATATGGCTGAGTCTCAGCTGTCCCAAAAATACTACCCTCATCCCAAAGTCCATATCTCATCCTAGCTACATGCCCACTGATTCTCTCTGCCTCCCAGATTCCAAATTCCCAGGAGAGAGAATTTGATCACCCAGCCCAGCCTCCAGCTTGGTCCCTCCTGGGTCAGTGTCCACCTCTGGAGTGCAAACATGACCACGAGGTCCCAGCCCTTGATGGGGGCAGTTCTCAGGGACAGGGGCACGGGCTAGGTAGATGCCCCACAAGCTGGGTCACTGTGCAGCACTTTTGGTGTCTTCTTTGTGTTCACATTTTGTAATATTATTGTAATCATAAAGTACCTCACTATTTTCAGTTTTTGTATTTTTTTAAGTGAATAAGATTCTTTAAACTATGATGTAAAGTGAGTTGTTTTGGATTATAATCCTCTGAGTTCTCTTAGTATCTCATGGTCGAGAATCATCTAAAATCAGCCATATTCAATGGCTGTTTTTATTGAATCTTTTGATCCTTTTTCCACATCATTTGTAATTTTCAGTCACTCCTAAGGATCCTAAAAGTAGAATTACTTTGCAGATATATTGAGTTCATTGGAAAAGTATTGATTTTCTTATGATGCTAAATAGCCAAAGCTAATTTAGCTTCCTTTTTCCTTATCTCATTTGTGCACATTCAGTCATTAAGTCAGGAAAATGTGTCTTTTTCCAAATTCATATGCTCCTTAGAGCCAAAAGCAAAGCCCACGCATCACTGTGCTATAACTCACCAAATGAGAAATGATTGAGGTTTTCAGTTAAGAAATGAGAGAACATAGTTTTTAATTTGTCTCTTAGAAATGGACTGAGATCTCCTTAAGGTTTGCCAAGTTTGATTCCAGACCTAGAAAGTGCTTATTTAAACTTTAAAGCTATTGAATGCAATCTCAATCACATAGTTATTATTTTGGTATTATTCTTCTAAGAAGGGCATTTCAGGACTACTAGCTGTATGTATTTATACAAAAAAATTTTAATAAAAAAAAGAGTGGGGAGAGGAGAGAGAACTTTACCTTTTAGAGATACGTATACTAAATTATTTACAGATGAAATGTTAGATTTGAGATTTGCTTCCACATAACCTGGGGTGGCTGTGGGTTCAAGAGTCAGGGTTAGCCAGGTATTAAAACTGAAGCTGGACAGTGGGCACACAGGGGTTCTTTATGCTCTTCTCCTTACTCCCATATGGGCTTGTTTTCCATAATTAAAAAATGATGAAAAGATACCAGAATGTATCCAACTTGAGTCATTTAAATTTCAAGCCCTAAAGGATTATTGTCGTGGTAGGAGGGGACTAGGAAATATAATGAGTCTTTAATAACATTAATCAAAATGAATTTAAGATGATAATTTTTTAAACAAATCAATTTTATCGATACATATTAATAAAGCATAAATCCATCCAAAGTGCACAATCAGTGGTATTCGGTATAATCACATATTTGTGTATTCATCATTCAATCATTCTTAGAGCAGTTTCATTATTCCAATAATAATAATAAACAAAAAACAAATCTCATCACCTCTCAATCTCTGTATGCTTCTCTTGCCGTACATAGCTGCTCTTTTTTTCCTTCTTTCTAGTATGTTTGTATTTATATTTTGTAAAAACAGTCTTATATATGTAATATCTCCCATATTCGTGTGTTACATGAGGTTTTACTAGCTTATACAGTCTCATGTTACAGTTTTTAGCTTTCTGTATTAGTCATCCAAAGGGGTACTGATGCAAAGTATCAGAAATCTGTTGGTTTTTATAAAGGGTATTTATTTGGGATAAAAGCTTACAGTTACGAGGCCCTAAAGAGTTCAACTCAAGGTACCATAAGAGGTACTTTCTCACCCAAGTCAGTTGCCACGTGTTGAAAGTAAGATGGCGGGCCTGGTCTCTCTCTTCCTTCTTCCTCTTAAGACTTCGTGGGCCTAGCTTCTTCTGATCTCAGCTGAAGGCTCTTATAGGGTTTGTTTCTTTCTGGGATTCCTCAGCTCTGCTGCTCTATTCTCTTCAGCTGCAAACTATCAGGCAATGGCTCATCTCCCTTCCCGGGGCTGCAAGATCATAGCTGACAAAGTTCTTTCTTCTGGTATCAATGGAGCTTCTCTCTTCCCGTGTGTGTCTTCTTCTATGTGTCTTCTTGACTGAGTGTCTGTTTCTAACAGCCCACCAAGGGGTCAGGGACTCAACCCTGAGTCATGCCGCACTGATGTGGTTGAATCAAAGCCCTAATCTTGATTTAATCAAGTAAATTTAAAACCTTTGAATTTAATACAAAGGGTATCACACCCAGAGGAACAAACCAGTTTACAAACATAATATCTTTTTTGGAATTCATAAATAATATCAAACTGCTTCACCTTCCTTCTAGTAATATACATGACCTTAGACTTTCCCTTTGAACCACTGTCATACCCTAAGATTTTATTTCAGACTAAAAGATTATTTTTGTTCAGCATTTGTTTGGGGAAAGTCTTGTATTTCTTTGAACTTTTCATAATAAGATGGGGGAATAAGCATTTATAGTTTGCTTTGTGTGTCCTCATCTTTCTGTTTATCAACTTTAAAAGAGCAAATTTAGAATTCAGTCTTGAGTAAATGTGAATGTTCATAACATGGATCTTTCTTCTGATACTTAATTCTTGACAAAGCAGTTTGCTTTTACTTTGTCTGTGTGCTAGGAGTCAATAGGGTAAAAAAAGCAAAAAATAGATTTTATCAAACTTTTATCAGCTTCTTTCAGTACAACAGATAGAATAAAACACACAGCAAGCTTGATTCATCTTTTTATTTAAGGATGGTCAAGGTCAGCTTTTATGAGGTCCATATTCTAAAACATCATAGCTTTGGAGTTTTAACATCTCATGTAATTGCCTTAAGTGCCTTTCAGAATAATTCAACATATATTTAATTTACTCAGTTTATGAAACTGATTAAAATGAATCAAAATAGTTGCAGCCATGCTTATCATTTTATAATATAGTCATAATGATTATATCATTGTAATGATATATATTTATTTTATAACAAAAAAGGTAACTGCAGAGTTTGATTGTCTACTTCATTCTATCATAAACAGGAAAATTATTGCAAGTTAATTCGGGTGCCAAAGAACAGCTCTTTTTTGAAGCTCCGAGAGGCAAACGGCATATAATAAGACCTTCAGAGGTAATCAACATACACAAAGCTTTTTCAAATATGTCATGAAGTTTTAGTATGTGCATTTTAATAAAACATTTCAGCTTTTAACCACTAATATGGGTTATATTTCATATATCTTTAAGCTAAGCTTGATCATTTCTTAAATCTGATTGCTGAATCTGGTTTCCTAATTTCTGAGGCTCTCTGGATTTACTATGACACTGATGTAGCGATGTGTAGTTGGCTTTCTTCTTAATTATTCTCTGCCTAAAGACAATGACTAAGCTAACAATTTAAATGCTACATATTATTTTTCCCACTCACCATGGCTTTTTATGCAAAGCTTTTTATGAACATAAATTTTTGAAACGTACGCTCTCAGAGTTTATTATTTGTAATTCTACAAGAGAAATTGTTTTTCCAAACAAAACTATCCACGCTCTGACCATCCTAATGTATCCAACTGTTTTTTTTTGTTTTTTGTTTTGTTTTGTTTTGTTTTTTTAAAGATTTATTTATTTTATTTATTTATCCCCCCCTTGCTGCTTGTGCTGCTGTGTCCATTCGCTGCGTGTCTTCTCTGTGTCTGCTTATCTCCCCCTTGCTGTGAGGTCTTGCCGCATCAGCCCACGGCGCCGCGCGAGCCGGCCTGCCCTCACAAGGAGGCACCAGGAAGCGAACCCGGGGCCTCTCATATGGTAAACGGGTGCGCTATCCATTGCGCCACACCCGCTTCCTGCCGTGAGGTTGCTGCATCAGCCCACCGCACCGCTCAGGCCGGCGTGCCCTCACAAGGAGGCCTCGGGACGCGAACCCGGGCCTCCCATATGGTAAACGGGGGCTCTATCCACTGAGCCACACCCGCTT
>JAQZBX010034859.1:0-24821 GCA_029593785.1 Cabassous unicinctus
TTAGGTAAAAGCAGTGTTTTTACATTGTCAATAATTGAAACCAAGCACATATAAGCCAATGAAACAAGTATCTTACTTAACTTTCAAAGTTGAATAAACTGCTGCATTCACAGCCTGTTAGGGGAACCATGGTTTTGAAGATGAATTTAAGTGAAAACCCTGGCATGGCAGCAGATAAATGACAAATCTTATTTAGATTGGTAAAGTGAAGAAACTACTGCATTGGCTTAGCCTTAGGCAAGAGATGTGTGTTGACATGTGAGCGAAAGCAAGGGCATAGGAACCAAACAAACAAGAATTTTACTTACAAATCAAACTTGAAGTAACTGCTACATTCACAGAAACTTAGGTGAAACCAGTGAATTGAATTTTTTTGTAAATGTATACACATGCAAACCAGCCAATGAAACAAGGTTCTTTTTTGGTTTTCTAAAACGAAGATCTCATTGCATTCAGGCATCCTTAGGAAAAAGCAGTGTTTTCAAGTTGATTTTAATTGAAAACACGTGTATAGCATTGTAAGAAAAAAGAATCTTACTTAGATTTTGAAAGTGAGAAACTGTCAGATTTGGCATAGTGAAAGCAGTGTTTTGATGTTCATTGTATTTGAAAACAAGTGCATAGCTGCCAATGTAATGAGTATATTGCTAAGTTTTGAAAACTGAAGAAACCAGTGTTTTGGCATACTATTAGGTAAAAGCAGTGTTTTTACATTGATAATGAGTGAAATCAATCGCATAGCAGGGAAACAAACAACTTTCTTTCTTTACTTTCAAAGTTGAATTAACTGCTGCCTTCACAGCCTGTTATGGGAAACCAGTGTGTTGTAGATGAATTTAAGTGAAAACACAGGCATAGCAGCAAATAAAAGACAAATATTATTTATTTTTGCGAAATGAAGAAACCAATGCATTGGCTTAGCCTTAGTTAAAAGATGTGTCTTGACATGTAAGTGAAAGTAAAGGCATAGCAGCCAAGCAAACAGGAATATTTCTTACATTTCAAACTTGAAGTAACTACTGCATTCACAGAGAGATAGGTGAAACCAGTGTCTTGAAGTTGTTTGTAAATGATTACACACGGAAATCTGCCAATGAAACGTTTCTTTTTTGGTTTTCTAAAGCAAAGAACTCAATGCATTCAGCCAATGTTAGGGAAAAGCAGTGTTTTCAAGTTAATTGTAATTGAAAACACATGTATAGCATTGTAAGAAACAAGACTATTAATTAGATTTCAAAAGTGAGGAACCAGCAGATTTGACATACTGAGAGAGTTGTTTAAACATTCATTGTAAGTGAAAACAAGAGCATAGTTTCCAATGTAATGACTATATTGCTTAATATTGAAAACTGAAAAAACCAGGGTTTCTGCACAGAATTAGCTAAAAGCAGTGTTTTTAAATTGATAATGAGTGAAAGCAAGTGCATAGCAGCCAATCAACAAGTATCTTACTTAACTTTCAAAGTGGAATTAACTGCTGCATTCACAGCCTCTTATGAAACCAGTATTTTGAAGATGAATTTAAGTGAAAACGCAGACATTGCAGCAAAAAGAAAACAAATCTTATTTACTTTTGTAAAGTGAAGAAACCAGTGCATTGACTTAGACTTAGGCAAACCTGTGTGTTGATAAGCGAGTGAAAGCAAGGTCATAGCAGCCAAACAAAGAAGAATCTTACTTACCTTTGAAAATGAAGTAACTACGGCATTCACAGAGAATTAGGTGAAACCAGTGTCTTGAAGTTGTTTGTAAATGAATACACATGCAAAACAGCCAATGAAACAAGTTTCTTTTTTGGGTTTCTAAAGGGAAAACTCAATGCATTCAGCCAACATTAGGGAAAAACAGTGTTTTAAAGTTGTTTGTAATTGAAAACACATGTGTAGCATTTTAAGAATCAAGAATCTTACTTAGATTTCAAAATTGAGGAACCGGCAGCTTTGGTATAGTAAAAGCAGTGTTTTGATATTCATGGTTAGTGAAAACAAGTGCATATTACTTAGTTTTGAAACAGAAAAAAACAGTGTTTTGACATAGAATTAAGTAAAACCAGTTTTTTTCCATTGATAGTGAGTGAAACAATGCACAAAGAAGCCAAAAAAAAAGTTGCTAACCAAACTATCAAATTTGAATTATCTGTTGCTTTCACAGTCTTTTATGGGAAACCAGTGTTTTGAATATGAATTTAAGTGAAAACACAGGCATAGCAGCAAAATGAAGGCAAACCTTATTTCCTTTTGTAAAGTGAAAAAACCACTGCTATGGCTTAGCCATAGGCAAAAGCTGTGTGTTGACATGTGTGTGAAAGAAAGGGCATAGTAGCCAAACACACAAGAATCTTACTTACCTTTCAAACTTGAAGTAACTACTGCATTCAGAGAGAGATATGTGAAACCAGTTTTATAAAGTTGATGGTAAATGAATACACATCCAAATCCGCCAATGAGACGAGATTCTTTTTTCATTTTCTAAACAAGGAACTCAATGCATTCACCCAACGTTAGGGAAAATCAGTGTATTCAAGTTGATTGTAATTGAAAACAAATGGATAGCATATTAAGCAGCAAGAACCTTACTTGGATTTTGAAAGTGAGGAACCGGCCGCTTTGGCATAGTAAAAGCCATTTTTTGTCATTCATTTTTAGTGAAAACAAGTGCATTGCTACCAATGCAATGAAAATATTGCTTAGTTTTGCAAACTGAAGAAATCGGTGTTTTGGCATAGTGTTTTGTAAAACTAGTGTTTTTAAATTGATAATGAGTGAAAGCAAGTGTATACCACCCAAAAAACAAGTATCTTACTTAACTTTCAAAGTGGAATTAACTGCTGCAATGACAGCTTGTTATGGGAAACCAGTGTTTTGAAGATGAATTTAAGTGAAAACAGAGCATAGCAGCAAATAAAATAGAAATATTATTTTGTTTTGTAAAGTGAAGAAACCCCTCTATTGGCTTAGCCTTAGGCAAAAGCTGTGTGTTGAGATGTTAGTGTAAGCAATGGCATAGCAGACAAACAAACAAGAATCTTTCTTCCCTTTTAAACTTAAAGTAACTACTGCATTCACAGAGAGATAGGTGAAACCAGTGTCTTGAAGTTGATTTTAAATGAACACACATGAAAATCAGCGAATGAAACAAGATTCTTTTTTGGTTTTCTAAAGCAAAAACTAAATGCATTCAGCTAACATTAGGGAAAAACAGTGTTTTCAAGTTGATTGCAATTGAAAACACATGTATAGCATTGTAAGAAACAAGGCTCTTACTTAGATTTCGAAAGTGAGGACTGGCACAATTGGTATAGTGAAAGCGGTGTTTTAACTTCATTGTAAGTGAAAACAAGTGCATAGCTTCCAATGTAATGAGTATATTGCTTAGATTTGAAACTTGAAGAAACCAGTGTTTTGGCATAGTATTAGGTAAAAGCAGTGTTTTTATGTTGAGAATGAGGGAAAGCAAGTGCATAGCAGCCAAACAAATATCTTACTACACATCAAAATTGAATTAACTGTTGCATTCACAGGCGGTAACGGGAAATCAGAGTTTTGAAGATGAATTTAAGAGAAAATATATGCATAGCAGTAAATAGACAAATCTTATTTAGTTTTGGAAAGTGAAGAAACCACTGCATTGGCTTCCCATTAGGCAAAAGCTTTGTGTTGACACATCAGTGAAAGCAAGGTCATAGCAGCCAAACAAACAAGAATCTTACGTTCCTTTCAAACTAGAAGTATCTACTGCATTCACAGAGAGTTAGGTGAAACCAGTGTCTTGAAGTTGTATGTAAATGAATTCGCATGCAAATCAGCCAATGAAAGAAGTTTCATTTTTGGTTTTCTAAAGCAAAAAACTCAATGCATTCAGTCAATGTTAGGGAAAAGCAGTGTTTTCAACTTGATTGTAATTGAAAACACATGTATAGCATAGCACTAAGAAGAAATCTTACTTAGATTTCGAAAGTGAGGGACCGGCATCTTTGGCATAGTAAAAGCAGTGTTTTGACATGCATTGTAATGGAAAACAAGTGCAAAGCTGCCATTGTAATGAGTATATTGCTTAGTTTTGAAAACTGAAGAAACCAGTGTTTGGCAGATTATGAAGTAAAAGCAGTGTTTTTACATTGATAATGAGTGAATGCAAGTGCATAGGAGCCAAACGTACAAGTATCTTACTTATTTTTCAGTTTATTTAACTGATGTGTTCTCAGCCTGTTATGTGAAACCACTGTTTTGAAGATGAATTTAAGTGAAAACACAGGCATAGCAGCAATAAAAGACAAATATTATTTTAGTTTTGTAAATTGAAGGAAAGACTGCATTGGCTTAGCCTTAGGTAAAAAATGTATTTTGACATGGGAGTGAAAGAAAGTACATAACAGCCAAACAAGTATCTTACTTACCTTTTAAACTTGAAGTAACTACTGCATTCACAGAGAGTTAGGTGAAACCAGTGTCTTGAGGTTGTTTGTAAATGAAAACACATGCAAATCAGCTAATGAAACAAGTTTCTCTTTTGGTTTTCTAAAGCAAAGAACCCAATTCATTCAGCCAAACTTAGGGAAAAGCAGTGTTTTCAAGCTGATTGTAATTGAAAACACATGTACAGCATTGTACAAAACAAGAATCTTACTTCGATTTTGAAATTGAGGAACTGGCAGCTTTGGCAAAGTAAAGCACTGTTTTGACATTCATTGTAAGTGAAAAGAAGTGCATAGTTGCCAATGTAATGAGTACATTTCTTAGATTTGAAAACTGAAGAAACTTGTGTTTTGACATAGTATGATGTAAAAGCAGTGTTTTTCATTGATAATGAGAGAAAGCAAGTGCATAGAAGCCAAAAAAGAATTATCTTACTTAACTTTCAAAGGAGAATTACCTGCTGCATTCACAGCCTGTTAATTGAAACCAAAGTTTTGAATAAGAATTTTTTTTAAAAAACACAGGCATAGCATCAAATAAAACCAAAATTTTTTTTTGGTTTTGTAAAATGAAGAAACCAAAACATTGGCTTAGCCTTACGTAAAAGTTGTGTGTTGAAATGTGAGTGAAATCGAGTGCATAGCAGCCAAAAAACAAGAATATTACTTACCTTTCAAACTTGAAATAACTTACTGCATTCACAGAGAGTTAGGTAAAAACAGTGTCTTCAAGTTGATTGTAAATGAATACACGTGCAAATCAGCCAATGAAACAAGTTTCTTTTTTGGTTTTCTAAAGCAAAGAAGGAAATGCGTTCAGCCAAAGTTAGAGCAAAGCAGTGTTTTCAAGTTGATTGGAATTGAAAACACATGTATGTATTGTAGGAAACAGGACTCTTTCTTAGATTTCCAAAGTGAGGTACCGGCAGCTTTGGTAACATAAAAGCAGTGCTTTGACATTCATTGTAAATGAAAACAAGTACATACCTGCCAATGTAATGAGTATATTGTTTAGTTTTGAAAAGTGAAGAAAAAACAGTGTTTTGGCATAATATTAGGTAAAAGCAGAGTGTTTAGCAGATACTGAGTGAAAGAAAGTGCAAAGCAGCCAAACAAATAAGTATCTTACTTAACTTTAAAGTTGAATTAACTACTGCATTCACAGCATGTTAGGGGAAACCAGTGTTTTAAAGATGAATTTAAATGAAAGCACAGGCATACCAGCAGATAAAAGACAAGGCTTATTTAGATTTTTAAATTGAAGATACCACTGCTTTGGCTTAGCTTTAGGCAAAAGCTTTGTGTTGACATGTGATTGAAAGCAAGGGCATAGCAGCCAAACAAACAGGAATCTTACTTACATTTCAAACTTGAAGTAACTGCTGCATTCACAGAGATTTCGGTGAAACCTGTGTCTTGAAGTTGTTTGTAAACGAAAACACATGCAAATTAGCCAATGAAACAAGTTTTTTTTTTCTAATGCAAAGAACTCAATGAATTCAGTCAACTTTAGGGAAAAGCAGTATTTTCAGGTTGATTGTATTTGAAAACAGATGTATAGCACTGTAAGAAATAAGAATCTTTCTTAGATTTTGAAAGTGAGGAACTGACAAATTTGGCATAGTAAAAGTAGAGTTTTGCCTTTCATTGCATGTGAAAACAAGTGCATACCTGCCATGGTAATGATCATATTGCTTAGTTTTGAAAACTGAAGAAAGCAGTGTTTTGGCAGAGTTTTAAGTAAAAGCATTGTTTTTACATTGCTAGTGAGAGAAAACAAGCACATAGAAGACAAACAAGTAACTTACTTAACTTTAAAAGTTGAATTATCAGATCTATTCACAGGCTCTTATGGGAAACCAGTGTTTTGAAGATAATTTAAGTTAAAACAAATGCATAGCAGCAAATAAAAGATAAATCTTATTTCATTTTGTATAATGATGAATCCAATGCCTTGGCTTAGCCTGAGGCAAAAGCTGTGTGCTGACATGTGAGTGAAAGCAAGGGCATAGCAGCAAAAGAAACAAGAATCTTACTTACCTTTCAAACATGAATTAACTACTGCATTCACAGAGAGTTAGGTGAAGCGAGAGTCTTGAAGTTGTTTGTAAATAAATACACATGAAATTCAACCAATGACAAAGGTTCCTTTTTTGGTTTTCTAAAGAAAAGAACACAATGCATGCAGTAAACATTAGGGAAAAGCAGTGTTTTCAAGCTGTTTTAAATTGAAAACACATCTATAGCATTGTAAGAAACAAGAATCTTACTTAGATTTCGAATGTGAGGAACCGGCAGATTTGGCATAGTGAAACCGGTGATTTGACATTCATTGTAAGTGCAAACAAGTGAATAGCTGTCAATGTAATGAGTATATTGCTTAGTTTTGAAACTGAAACAACTAGTGGTTTGGCATAATATTAGCTAAAAGCAGTGTTTTTACATTGATAATGAGTGAAAGCAAGGGCATTGCAGCCAAACAAACAAGGATCTTACTTAACTTTCTAAGTTGAATTAACTGCTGCATTCACAGACTGTTACAGGAAAACAGAGTTTTGAAGTTGAATTTAAGTGAAAACACAGGCCTAGCAGCAAATAAGAGACAAATCTTATGTAGTTTGGTAAAATGAAGACACCACAGCCTTGGCTTAGCCTTAGGTAAAAGCTGTGTGTTGATATGTGAGAGAAAGGAAGGGCATAGCAGCCAAACAAACAAGAATCTTACTCACCTTTCATAATTGAAATAACTAATGCATTCAAAGAGAGTTAGGTGAACTATTTTCTAAATGTTGATTGTAAATGAATGCACATGCAATTCAGGAAATGAAACAAGATTCTTTTTCTGGTTTTCTAAGGCATAAAACTGAATGGCTTAAGCCAACTTCAGGGAAAACCAGTGTTTTCAAGTTGATTGTATTTGAAAACACATGTATAGCATTGTAAGAATCAAGAATCTTACTTAGATTTCAAAAATGAGGAACCGGTAACTTTGGCATAGTAAAACCAGTGTTTTGACATTCATTGTAAGTGAAAACAAGTGCATAGCGGCCAATGTAATGATTATATTGATTAGTTGTGAAAACTGAAGAAACCAGTGTTTTGGCATAGTATTAAGTAAAAGCAGTGTTTTACATTGATAATGAGTGAAAGGATATGCTAGCATCCAAACAAAAAAGTATCTTACTAAACTTTCAAAGTTGAACTAACTGCTGCATTCACTGTCTGTTACAGGAGACCAGGGTTTTGAAGATGAATTTAAGTGAAAACACAGGCATAGCAGCAAATAAAAGACAAAACTTATTTAGTTTTTTAAAGTGAAGTAACCATTGCATTGCTTAGGCTTAATCAAAAGCTGTGTGTTGACATGTGAGTTAAAGCAAGGGCATAACAGCCAAACAAATGGGAAACTTACTTACCTTTCAAACTAGAGGTAACTACTGCATTCACAGAGAGATAGGTTAAACCAGTGTCTTAAGTAGTTTGTAAAGAAATACACATGCAAATCAGCCAATGAAACAAGTTTCCTTTTTGGTTTTCTAAAGCAAAGAACTCAATGCATTCAGCCAATGTTAGGGAAAAGCAGTGTTTTCAAGTTGATTGTAATTGAAAACACATGTATAGCATTGTAAGAAACAAGAATCTTACTTAGATTTCCGAAGTGAGGAAATGGCAGATTTGGCATAGTAAAAGCAGTGCTTTGACATTCATTGCAAGTGAAATGAAGGGCATAGCTGCCAATGTAATGAGAATGTTGCTTAGTTTTGAAACTGAAGACACCAGTGTTTTGGCATAGTATTAGGGAAAAGCAGTGTTTTTACATTGATAATGCATGAAAGCAAGCACATAGCAACCAAACAAACAAGTGTTTTACTTACTAATCAAAGTTGAATTAAATGCTGCATTCAATGCTGCATTAGGCGAAAGCAGTGTTTTGAAGAGAAATTTAAGTGAAAACACAGGCATAGCAGCAAATAAAAGACAAAACTTATTTTGTTTTGTAAACTGAAGAATCCATGGTATTGGCTTAGCCTTAGGCAAAAGCTGTGTGTTGACATGTGTGTGAATGCAAGGGCATAACAACCAAACAAACAAGAATCTTACATACCTTTCAAACTTGAAGTAACTACTGCATTCACAGAGAGATAGGTTAAACCAGTGTCTTGAAGTTGATTGTAAATGAATACACATGCAAATAAGTCAAAGAAACAAGATTCTTTTTTGGTTTTCTAAATCAAAGAACCCAATTCATTCAGCCAACGTTAGGGAAAACCAGTGTTTTCAAGTTGATTGCAATTGAAAACACATGTACATCATCGAAAGAAACAAGGATCTTGCTTAGATTTCCAAAGTGAGGTACCAATAGCTTTGGTATAGTAAAAGAAGTGTTTTGCCTTTCATTGTACGTGTAAACAAGTGCAAAACTGCCACTGTAATGAGTATGTTGCTTAGTTTTGAAAAATTCAGAAACCAGTGCTTTGGTATAGTATTAGGTAAAAGCCATGTTTTTATATTGATAATGATTGAAAGCAAGGCCAAAGCAGCCAAAAAAACAAGTGTCTTAATTAACTTACATAGTTGAATTAACTGCTGAATTCACTGCCTGTTATGGGACACCAGTGATTTTAAGATGAATTTAAGTGAAATACAGGCATAGCAGCAAATAGTAGACAAATCTTATTTAGTTTTTTAAAGTGAAGAAACCACTGCATTGGCTTATCCTTAGAAAATGCTGTGTGTTGACATGTGAGTGAATGTAAGGGCATAACAGCCAAACAAAGAAGAATCTTACTTATCTTTCAACTTGAAGTGACTACTGCATTCACAGAGAGGTAGGTGAAACCAGTGTCTTGAAGTTGTTTGTAAATGAATACAGCTGCAAATTAGCCAATGAAACAATTTTCTTTTTTGGTTTTCTAAAGAAAATAACTCAATGCATTCAGCCAACAGTATGGAAAAACAGTGTTTTCAAGTTAATTGTAATTGAAAACACATGTATAGCATTGTAAGAAACAAGAAACTTACTTAGATTTCCAAAGTGAGTAACCGGCAGCTTTGGCATAGTAAAAGCAATGTTTTGCCATTCATTTTACATGAAAAAAAAAGGGCATAACTGCCACTGTAATGAGTATATTGCTTAGTTTTGAAAACTGCTGAATCCAGTGTTTTGGCATAGTATTTGGTAAAAGCAGTGTTTTTACAATCATAATGAGTGTAAACAAGGGCATAGTAGCTGAACAAACGAGTATGGTACTTAACTTTCAAAGTTGGATTAACTGCAGAATTCACAGCCTGTTACGGGAAGCCAAGGCTTTGAAGATGAATGTAAGTGGAAACACAGGCATAGGAGGAAATAAAAGACAAATCTTATTTAGTTTTGTAAAGTGAAGAAACAACTACATTGGCTTAGTGGTAGGCAGAAGCTGTGTGTTGACATGTGAGTGAAAGCAAGGGCATAGCAGACAAATAAACAAGAATCTTATTTACCTTTCAAACTTGAATTAACTACTGCATTCACAGAGAGTTAAGTGAAACCAGTGTCTTGAAATTGTGTGTTAATGAAACCACATACAAATCAGCCAATGATCAAGTTTCATTTTTGGTTTTCTGAAGCAAGAACTAAATGCATTCAGCCAATGGTAGGGTAAAGCAGTATTTTAAAGTTGATTGCAATTGAAAATACATGTATAGCATTGTAAGAAACAAGAATTTAACATAGATATCCAAAGGTAGGAACTGCCAGCTTTGGCATAGTAAAAGCCGTGTTTTGCCTTTCATTGTACTTGTACACAAGAGCTTATCTGCCAATGTAATGAGTATATTGCTTACCTTTGAAAACTGAAGAAATCAGTGTTTTGGCATAGTATTATGTAAAAGCAGGATTTTTACATTGATACTGACTGAAAGCAAGTGCATAGCAGCCAAACAATCAAGTATCTTACTTAATTTTCACAGTTGAAATAACTGCTGCATTCACAGCCTGTTATGAGAAACCAGTGTATTGAATATGTATTTTAGTGAAAACACTGGCATACAAATAAACTGCAAATTAAGACAAATCTTTTTAGTTTTGTAACGTGAAGTAACCCCTGCCTTGGCTTAGCCTTATGTAAAAGCTGTGTGTTGACATGCATGTGAAAGCAAGGGAATAGCAGCCAAAGAAAAAAGAATTTTACTTACCTTTCAACCTTGAAGTAACTACTGCATTCATAGAGACATAGGTGAAATCAGTGTCTTCAAGTTGTTAGAAAATGAATACACATGCAAATCGGTCAATGAAACAAGTTTCTTTTTTGATATTCTAAAGCAAAGAACTCAATTCATTCAGCCAACGTTAGGGAAAGCAGGGTTTTCAAGTTGTTTGTAATTGAAAACACATTTACAGCATTGTAAGAAACAATAATCTTACTTAGATTTCAAAAGTGAGGAACGGGCAGTTTTGGCATACTTAAAGCAGTGTATTGTCATTCATTGTAAGTGAAAACAAGTGCATAGCTGCCAATGTAATGAGTATATTGCTTAGTTTGGAAAACTGAAGAAACCGGTGTTTTGGCATAGTATTAGGTAAAAGCATTGTTTTTACATTGATAATGAGGGAAAGCAAGCACAAAGGAACCAAAAAAAAAGTATTTTGTATGTGTATTAGTAAATTTTTAGTGATAACTAAATAAGATTTGTCTTTTATTTGCTGCTGTGCCTGTGTTTTTCACTTAAATTCATCTTCAAAACACTGGTTTCCCAGAACAGGCTGTGAATGCAGTAGTTAATTGAACTTTGAAAGGTAAGTAAGATACTTATTTGTTTGACTGCTATGCACTTGCTTCTACTCATTCTCAATGTAGAAACACTGCATTTACCTAATACTATGCCAAAACACTGTTTTCTACAGTTTTTAAAACTAAGTAATATACTCATTACATTGGCAGCTATGAACTTGTTTTCAGTTTCATTCCTTGGCAAAACACTACTTTTACTATGCCAACCTTGCCGGTTCCCCACATTGGAAATCGAAGTAAGATTCCTGATTCTTACAATCCTATACATGTATTTTAAATTACAATCAACTTGAAAAAACTGCTTTTCCCTAATGCTGGCTGAATGCATTGAGTTCTTTGCTATAGAAAACCAAAAAAGAATCATGTTTCATTGGCTGATTTAAATGTGTATTCATTTACAAACAAAGACACTGTTTTCACTAAAGTCTCTGTGAATACAGTAGTTACCTCAAGTTTGAGGGTTAAGTAAGATACTTGTTTGTTTGACTGCTATGCCTCGCTTTCACTCAATATAAATGTAGAAACACTGCTTTTAACTAATACTTTGCCAAAACACTGGTTTCTTCAGTTTAAAAAACTAGTCAATATACTCATTACATTGGGCACTATGCATGTGTTATCTCTTACAATCTTTGTCAAAACACTGCTTTTACTATGCCAAAGCTGCTAGTTCACCAGTTTGGAAATCTACGCAAGATTCTTGTTTCTTACAATGCTATACATGTGTTTTCAATTACAATCAACTTGAAAACACTGCTTTTCCCTAACTTTTACTGAATGCATTGTGTTCTTTGTTTAGAAAAACAAAAATGGAACTTGTTTCAAAGCTGATTTGCGTGTATATACATTTACAAACAACTTCAAGAGTCTTGTTTCTCCTGACTCTCTGTGAATGCAGTAGTTACTTCAAGATTGAAAGGTAAGTAAGATTCTTGTTTGCTTGGCTGCTATGCTCTTTCTTTCACTCATATGTCAACACAAAGTTTTTGCCTGTGGCTAAGCGAAGGCAGTGATTTCTTTACTTAACAAAAGTAAATAAGATTTGTCTTTTATTTCCTGCTATGACTGTATTTTCATTTAAATTATTCTTCAAAACACTGTTTTTCAGTAATAGGCTGTGAATGCAGCAGTTAATTCAACTTTGAATGTTAAGTAAAATACTTGTTTGTTCGGTTTCTATGTGCTTTCTTTCACTCATTATCAATGTAGAAACACTGCATTTACCTAATACTATGCCAAAACACTGGTTTCTTCAGTTTTCAAAACTAGGTAATATAATCATTAAATTGGCAGCTTTATACTTGTTTTCACTTACAATGAATGTCAAAACACTGCTTTTACTATGCCAAACCTGCCAGTTACTCAACTTCAAATCTAAGTAAGGTTCTTGTTTCTTACAATGCTATACATGTATTTTCAATTACAATCAAGTTGAAAACACTACTTTTCCCTAATGTGAGCTGGATGCATTGAGTTCTTTACATTAGAAAATTAAAAATAAACTTGTTTCATTGGCTGATTTTCATGTGTATTCATTTACAATCAAGTTCAGACACTGGCTTTACGTAACTCTCTGCGAATGCAGTATTACTAAAAGTTTGAAAGTTAAGTAAGATTCTTTATCGTTTTGGCAGCTATGCCCTTGCTTTCACTCACATGTCAACACACAGCTTTTGCCTAAGGCTAAGCCAATGCAGTGGTTTCTTCACTTTGCAAATCTACATAACTTTTATCTTTTATTTGCTGCTATGCCTGTGTTTTCACTTGAATTCATCTTCAAAACATTGGTTTCCTGTAACAGGCTGTAAATGCAGCAGTTAATTCAACTTTGAATGTTAAGGAAGATACTTGTTTGTTTGGCTGCTATGCACTTGCTTTCACTCATTATCAATGTAAAAACACTGCTTTTACCTTATACTATGCCAAAACACTGGTTTCTTCAATTTTCACAACAAAGCATTATGCTCATTATGTTGGCAGCTGTGCACTTATTTTTACTTACAATGAATCTCAAAACATTTCTTTAACTAAGCCAAAGCTGCCAGTTACTCTCTTTGGCAATCTATGTAAGATTTTTGTTTCTTACAATGCTATACATGTGTTTTAAATTAAAATCAATTTGAAAACCCTGCTTCTCCCTAACGTTGGTGCAGTGCATTGAGTTATTCGCTTTAGAAAACCAAGAAAGAAACTTGTTTCATTTCCTTATTTGCATATGTATTCATTTACAATCAACCTCAATACACTGGTTTCACCCAACTCTCTGTGAATGCAGTAGTTCCTTCAACTTTGAAAGGAAAGCAAGATTCTTGTTTTTTAGGCTGCTATATCCTTGCTTTCACTCACATGTCAATACATGGATTATAACTAATACTAAGCCAATGTAGTGTTTTCTTCACATTACAATCCTAAATAAGATTTGTCATTTATTCGCTGCTATGCCTGTGTTTTCCCATAAATTCTTCTTCAAAAAACTGGTTTCCATAACACGCTGTGAATGCAGTAGTTAATACAACTTTGAATGTTATGTAAGATACTTGTGGTTTTTTTTTTGCTTCTATGCGCTTGCTTTCACTCAGTATCAATTTAAAAACACTGCTTTTACCTAATACTATGCCAAAACACTGGTTTATACAGTTTTCAAAACGTAGCAATATAATCATTACATTGGCCGCTATGCACTTTTTCTCACTTACAATGAATGTCAAAACTCTACTTTTACTATGCCAAACCTGCCGTTTCCTCACTTTCAAAATCTAAGTAAGATTCTTGTTTCTTACAATGCTATACATGTGTTTTCAGTTACAATCAACTTGAAAACACTGCTTTTCCCTAATGTTGGCTGAACACATTGAATTCTTTGCTTTAAAAAAACAAAAAAGAACCCTGTTTCATTGGCTGATTTTCATGTGTATTCTTTTACAATCAACTTAAAGACACTGGTTTCACCTATCTCTCTGTGAATGCAGTAGTTACTTCAAGTTTGAAAGGTAAATAAGATTCTTGTTTGTTTGGCTGCTTTCACTCACATGTCAACACACAGCTTTTGCGTAGGCCATGCCAATGCAGTGGTATCTTCAGTTAAAAAAAACTAAATATGTTTTGTCTCTTATTTGCTGCTATGCCTGTGTTTTCACTTAAATTCATCTTCAAAAAACTGGATTCCCGTAGCAAGATGTGAATGCAACAGTTAATTCAACTTTGATTGTTAAGTGAGATACTTGTTTGTTTGGCTGCTATACGCTTGCTTTCACTCGCTTACAATGTAAAAACACTGCTTTTACATAATACTGTGCCAAAACACTGGTTTCTTCTGTTTTCAAAACTAAGAAATACACTAAATTCATTGGCAGCTATGCATTTGTTTTCACTTACAATAAATGTCAAAACACTACTTTTACTATGCCAAAGTTTCTGGTTCCTCACTTTTGAAATCTAAGTAAGATTCTTGTTTCTTACAATGCTATATATGTGTTTTCCATTAAATCAACTTGAAAACACTGCTTTTCCCTTATGTTGCCTGAATGCATTGAGTTCTTTGCTTTAGAAAACCAAGAAATAAACTTGTTTCATTGGCTGATTGGCATGTGTATTCATTTACAAACAACTTCAAGACAATTGTTTCACCTAACTCTCTGTGAATACACTACATATTTTAAGTTTGAAATGTAAGTAAGATTCTTGTTTTTTTGGCTTCTATGCCCTTGCTTTCACTCACATGTCAAACACAGCTTTTGTCTAAGTCTAAGCCAATGCAGTGTTTTTTTCACTTTACAAAACTAAATAAAATTCGTCTTTTATTTGTTGTGTCTGTGTTTTCACTTAAATTCATCTTCAAAACAGTGGTTTCCCATAACAGGCTGTGAATTCAGCAGTTATTCAACTTTGAAAGTTAAGTAAGGTACTTGTTTGCCTGCTATGCACTTGCTTTCAGACACTATCATTGAAAACAAAGGGTTTTTACTTAATTCTATGCCAAAACACTGGTTTCTTCAGTTTTCAAATCTAAGCAATATACTCATTACATTGGAACCTATGTTTTTATTTTCATTTTCAACGAATGTCAAAACACTGCTTTTACTATGTCAAAGCTCACGGTTCCTCACTTTCGAAATCTAAGTAAGATTCTTGTTTCTTACAATGCTATACATGTGTTTTCAATTAAAAACAACTTGAAAACACTGCATTTCCCTAACCTTGGCTGAATGCATTGACTTCTTTGCTTTATAAAAGT
Organism: Cabassous unicinctus; assembly: GCA_029593785.1. Classification (NCBI taxonomy): domain Eukaryota; kingdom Metazoa; phylum Chordata; class Mammalia; order Cingulata; family Chlamyphoridae; genus Cabassous; species Cabassous unicinctus. Next base: position 15,422 of record JAQZBX010034859.1, read on the forward strand.
GAAAAAGAAACTTGTTTCATTGGCTGATTTGCATGTGTATTCATTTACAGACCACTTCAATACAGTGGTTTCACATAACTGTCTGTGAATGCAGTAGTTACTTCATGTTGGAAAGGTAAGTAAGATTCTTGTTTGTTTGGCTGCTATGCCCTTGCTTTCAATCACATATCAACACAGAGCTTTTGGCTAAGGCTAAGCCAATGTTGTGGTTTATTCACTTTACAAAACTAAAGAAGATTTGTCTTTTATTTGCAGCTATGACTCTCTTTTCACTTAAATTCATCTTCAAAACACTGATTTCCTGTAACAGGCTGTGAATGCAGCAGTTAATTCAACTTTGAAAGTTAAGTAAGATACTTGATTTTTTGGCTGATATGCACTTGCTTTCACTCATTATCAATGTAAAAACACTGCTTTTACCTAATATTATGCCAAAACACTGGTTTCCTCAGTTTTCAAAAATAACCAATATACTGATTACATTGGCAGCTATGCAAACGTTTTCACTTACAATGAATGGCAAAACACTGCTTTTACTATGCCAAAGCTGCCAGTTCCTCACTTTCAAAATTGAAGTAACATTCTTTTCCTTACAAAGATATACATGTGATTTCAATTACAATCAACTTGAAAACACTGCTTTTCCCTAAAGTTGGATGAATGCATTGAATTCTTTGCTTTAGAAAACCAAAAAAGAAACTTGTTTCATTGGCTGATTTATATGTGTATTCATTTACAAACCCCTTCGAGACACTGGTTTCACCTATCTATCTGTGAATGCATTACTTCCTACAAATTTGAAAGGTACACATTATTCTGGTTTGTTTCATTGCTATGTGCTTGCTTTCACTCATTTTCAAAGTAAAAACACTGCTTTTACCTAATACTATGCCAAAACACTGGTTATTTCAGTTTTCAAAACTAAGCAATATACTCATTACATTGGCAGCTATGCACTTGTTTTCACACACAGTGAATGTCAAAACACTGCATTTACTATGCCAAAGATTCTGGTTCCTCACTTTGGAAATCTAAGAAAGATTCTTTTTTCCTACAATGTTATACATGTGTTTACAATTTCAAACAACTTGAAAACCCTGCTTTTCCTGAATGTTGGCTGAATGCATTGAGTTCTTTGCTTTAGAAAGCCAAAAAGAACTTGTTTTATTGGCTGATTTGCATGTGTATTCATTTAAAACAACTTCAGGATAGTGGTTTCCCTAAATCTCTTTGAATGCCGTAGTTACTTCAACTTTGAATGTAGGTAAGATTCTTGTGTGTTTGACTGCTTTGCCTTGCTTTTCATCATATGACAACACACAGCTTTTGTCTAAGGCTAAGCCAATGCATTGGTTTCTTCACTTTGGAAATTAAATAAGATTTGTCTTTTATTTGCTGCTATGCCTATGTTTTCACTTAAATTCATCTCCATAACACTGGTTTCCCATAACAGGCTGTGAATGATGCCGTTAATTCAACTTTGAAAGTTAAGTAAGATACTTGATTTTTTGGCAGCTATGTGCTTGCTTTCACTCATTATCAATGTAAAAACACTGCTTTTACCTAATGCTATGCCAAAACACTGATTTCTTCAGTTTGCAAAACTAAGCAATATACTCATTATATTGGCAGCTTTGAACTTGTTCACACTTACAATGAATGTCAAAACACTGTTTTTACTATACCAAAGCTACCGGTTTGTCACTTTGGAAATCTAAGTAAGATTCTTGTTTCTTACAATTCTATACATGTGTTTTCAAATACAATCAACATGAAATCACTGCTTTTCCCTAATATTGGCTGAATGCTTTTTGTTTTTTGCTTTAGAAAACCAAAAAAGAAACTTGTTTCATTGGCTGATTTCCCTGTGTATTCATTTAGAATCACCTAATTCTCTGTGAATACAGTAGTTACTTCAAGTTTGAAAGGTAAGTAAGATTCTTGTTTGTTTAGCTTCTATGCCTTTACTTTCACTCACACGTCAACACACAGCTTTTACCTAAGACTAAGCCTATGCAGTTGTTTTTTCACTTTATAAAACTAAATAAGATTTTTGTTTTATTTGATGCTATGCCTGTGTTTTCATTTAAATTCATGTTCAAAACACTGATTTCACATAATAGGCTGTGAATGCAGCTGTTAATTCAACTTTGAAATATAAGTAAGATACTTATTTGTTTAGCTGCTGTTCACTTGCTTTCACTCATTATCAATGTGAAAACACTTCTTTTACGTAACAATATGCCAAAACACTGGTTTCTTCACTTTACAAAACTAAGCAATAAATTCCTTACTTTAGCAACTATTCACATGTTATCACTTACAACGAATGGTTAACCATTGCTTTTATTGTGCTAAAACTGCCAGTTCCTCAATTTGAAACCTAAGTAAGATTCTTGTATCTTACCATGGTATACATGTGTTTTCAATTACAATCAAGTTAAAAACACTGCTTTGTATATACGCTGGTTGAATGCACGGAGGGCTTTTCTTCAGAAAACCACAGAAAACCTTGTTTCATAGGCTGATTTGCATGTGTATCCATTTACAATCAACGTCAATACACTGGTTTCACTTAACTCTGTGTTTGCCATAGTTACTTCAAGTTTGAAAGGTAAGCAAGATTCTTGTTTGTTTGGATGCTATGTCCTTGCTTTCACTCACATTTCAACACACGGCTTTTACCTAACTTTAAGCCTGGCAGGATTGTCTTCACTTTACTATCCTAAATAAGATTTGTCTTTTATTTGCTGCTATGCCTGTGTTTTCACTTAAATTCATCTTCCAAACACTGATTTCCTGTAACAGGCTGTGAATTCTGCAGTTAATTCAGCTATGAAAGTTGAATTAGATACTTGTTTTTTCACTGCCGTGCTCTTGTGTTTACTCATTATCATTGTAAAAACACTGCTTTTACCTAATATTATGCCAAAACACTTGTTTCTTCAGTTTTCAAAACTAAGCAATATTCTCATTGCATTGGCAGCTTTGCACTTGTTTTCACTTACAATGAATGTCAAAACACTGCCTTTAATATGCCAAAGCTCCCGGTTCCTCACTTTGGAAATGTAAGTAGGATTCTTGTGTCTTACAATGCTATACATGTGTTTTCAATTACAATCAACTTGAAAACACTGCTTCTCCCTAACGTTGGCTGAATGCATTGAGTTCTTTGCTTGTGAAAACCAAAAAAGAAACTTTTTCATTGGCAAATTTGCGTATATATTCATTTACAATCAACTTCAAGACACCAGTTTCACCTAACTCTCTGTGAATGCAGTTGTTACTTCAAGTTTGAAAGATAATTAAAATTCTTGTTTCTTTGGATGCTATGCCCTTTCTTTCACTCAAACATCACACAGCTTGTACCTAAGTCTTAGACTGTGCAGGGTTTTCTTCACTTTAGAAAAGTAGATAAGGTTTGTGTTTTATTTGATGCTATGACTGTGTTTTCATTTAGATTCATGTTCAAACACTGGTTTCACCTAACAGACTCTGAATGCTGCAGTTAATTCAACTTGGAATGTTACATAAAATACTTATTTGTTTGGCTGATCTGTGCTTGTTTTCACTCATTATCAATGTAAATACACTGCTTTTACCTAATGCTATGCCAAAACACTGGTTTCTTCAGTTTTCAAAACTAACCAATATACTCCCTACATTGGTAGATATTCACTTGTTATCACTTACAATGAATGACCAACCACTGCTTCTGCTCTGCCAAAACTTCCGGTTCCTCAATTTGAAACCTAAGTAAGATTCTTGTTTCTTACCCTCCTAACTATGTGTTTTCAATTATAATCAACTTGAAAACACTGCTTTTCATGAATGCTGGTTGAATGCAGGGAGTTCTTTGCTTCAGAAATCCAAAAAGAAAACTAGTTTCACTGGCTGATTCGCATGTGTACTCACTTAAAATCAACTTCAAGGCACTGGTTTCACCTAACTCTCTGTGAATGCAGTAGATCTTTCAAGTTTGAATGGTAAGTAAGATTCTTGTTTGTTTGGCTGCAATGCCCTTGCTTTCATTCACATGTCAAGACACGGTTTTACCTAATGCTCAGCCAAGGCAGTGGTTTATTGACTTTGCACACCTAAATAAGATTTGTCATTTATTGGCTGATATCCTATGTTTTCACTTAAATTCATTTTCAAAACACTGGTTTCCCATAAAATGCTGTGAATGCAGCAGTTAATTCAACTTTGAAAGTTAAGTAAAATACTTGTTTGTTTGGCAGCTATGCACTTGTGTTCAATCATTAACAATGTAAAACACTGCTTTTACCCAAAACTATGTCAAAACACAGGTTTCTTCACTTTTCCAAACTAAGCAATATACTCATTACATTGGAATCTATGCACTTGTTTTCACTTACAATGAATGTCAAAACGCTGCTTTTACTAGGCCAAAGCTGCTGGTTCCTCACTTTGGAAATCTAAATAAGTTTCTTGTTTCTTACCATGCCATACATGTGTTTACAAATAAAATCAAATTGAAAACACTGCTATTCCCTAAAGTTGGCTGAATGCATTGAGATCTTTGATTTAGAAAACTGAAAAAAAGAATCTTGTTTCTTTGGCAGATTTGCATGTGTATTCATTTACAATCAACTTCAAGACACTGGTTTCACCTAAGTCTCTATGAATGCAGTAGTTACTTCAAGTTTGAACGGTAAGTAAGGCTATTGTTTGTTTAGCTGCTGTTCTCTTGTTTCACTCATTATCAATGTAAAAACCCCGGTTTTACCTAATGCTATGCGAAAACACTGGTTTTTTTCCGTTTTCAAAACTTAACCATATACCTTACTTTGGCAGCTATTCACTTGTTATCACCTACAACGAATGACCAACAACTGCTTTTACTCTGCCAAAGATGGCATACCTCAATTAGAAACCTAAGTATGATTCTGTTTTCTTACACTGCTAAGCATGTGTTTTCAAATACAATCAACTTGAAACCATTGCTTAATCTGAATGCTGGTTGAATGCAGGTAGTTTTTTCTTCAGAGAACCAAAAAGGATACTTGTTTAATTGGCTGATTTTCATGTGTATTCACTTAAAACCAATTTCAAGGCACTGGTTTCACCCAACTTTCTGAGAAAGCAGTAGTTATTTCAAGTTTGAAAGGTAAGTAAGATTCTTGTTTCTTTGGCTGCTATGTCCTGGCTTTCACTCACATGTCAATACATGGGCTTTACCTAAAGCTAAGGGAATGCAATGGTTCCTCCATTTTACAATCCTCAAAAAGATTTCTCTTTTATTGGGTGATCTGACTGTGTTTTAACTTAAATTCATTTTCAAAACACTGGTTTCCCATAAAATGCTGTGAATGCAGCAGTTAATTCAACTTTGAAAGTTAAGTAAGATACTTGTTTGTTTGGCTGCTCTGCACCTGCTTTTAATCATTATCAATGCAAAAACCCTGCTTTTACCTAATACTATGCCAAAACACAGGTTTCTTTACTTTTCAATACTAAGCAATATACTCACTACATTGGCATCTATGCACTTGTTTTCACTTACAATGAATGTCAAAATACTGCTTTTAGTATGCCGAAGTTGCTGGTTCCTCACTTTGGGAATCTAAATAAGATTCTTGTTTCTTACATGCTATACATGTGTTTTCAATTAAAATCAAACTGAAAACCCTGCTATTCCTTAACGTTGGCTGAATGCATTGAATTCTTTGATTTAGAAAACCAAAAAAGAAACATGTTTCATTGGTGATTTGCATGTGTATTCATTTAAAATCTACTTCAATACACTGGTTTCACCAAACTATCTGTGAATGCAGTAATTACCTCAAGTTTGAAAGGTAAGAAAGGTTCTTGTTTGTTTGGCAGCTGTGCTCTTGTTTCACTCATTATCAATGTAAAAACAGCAGTTTTACGAAATGCTATGCCTAAACACTGTTTTTTTCCGTTTTCAAAACTTAGCCATATACCTTACATTGACAGCTGTTCACTTGTTATCATTTACAACGAATGACCAACAACAGCTTTTACTCTACCAGAGATGCTGGTACCTCAATTGGAAATCTAAGTAAGATTCTTGTTTCTTTCACTGGTAAACATGTATTTTCAGTTACAATCAACTTGAAAACACTGCTTTTCCTCAAAGTGGTTGAATACATTGAGTTCTTCACTTCAGAAAACCAAAAAGGAAACTTGTTTCATTTGCTGATTTGCATGTGTATTCACTTAAAATCAACTTCAAGACACTGGTTTCAGCCCTCTGTGAATGTAGTACTTACTTCAAGATTGAAAAGTAGAAAGATTCTTGCTTGGCTGCTATGGCAATGGTTTCACTCACATGTCAAAACACAGATTTTACCTAAGGCTAAGCCAATGCAGTGGTTCCTTCACTTTACAAAACTTAATAAGATTTGTGTTTTATTTGATGTTATGCCTGTGTTTACATTGAAATTCATATTCAACCACTAGTTTCACCTAACAGGCTGTGAATGCAGTTGTTAATTCAACTTTGAAAGTGAAGAGAGATACTTATTTATTTGGCAGTTGTGCACATTCTCTCACTAATTATCATTGTAAAAACACTACTTATACCTAATGCTATGCCAAAACACTGGTTTCTTCAGTTTTCAAAACTAAGAAATATGCTCCTTACATTGGCAGCTATTCACTTGTTATCACTTACAACGGACAACAAACCACTGCTTTTACTCTGCCAAAGCTGCCGGTTCCTCACTTTTGAAACCTAAGTAAGATTCTAGTTTCTTACACTGCTAAGCATGTGTTTTCAATTACAATCAACTTGAAAACACTGCTTTTCCTGAACACTTGTTGAATGCAGTGACTACCTTGCTTCAGAGAACCAAAAAGGAAACTTGTTTTTTGACTGATTTGCATGTGTATTCACTTAAAATCAATTTGAAGTCACTGGTTTCACAAAACTCTCTGTGAATGCAGTCATTCCTTCAAGTTTGAAAGTTAAGTCAAATTCTTGTTCATTTGGATGCTATGTCCTTGCTTTCAGTCACATGTCAACACATGGATTTTTCCTAATGCAAAGCCAATGCAGTGGCTTCTTCACTTTACAATCCTAAATAAGATTTGTCTTTTATTTGCTGCTATGCTTGTTTTTTCACTTAAATTCATCTTCAAAACACTGGTTTCCCAAAACAGATGGTCAAAGCAGCAGTTAATTCAACTTTGAAAGTTAAGTAAGATACTTGTTTGTTTCACTACGGTGAACTTGCTTTCAATCATTATCAATGTAAAAACACTACTTTTACCTAATGCTATCCCAAAACACTGGTTTCCTCAGTTTTCAAAACTAAGCAATATATTCCTTACATTTGAAGCTATTCACATATTACTTACAACGAATGTCCAAGCACAGGTTTTACTATGCTAAAGTTGCCAGTTCCTCACATTTGAAACATAAATAAGATTCTTGTTTCTTATACTGCTAAGCATGTGTTTTCAATTACAATCAACTTGAAAACATTGCGTTTCCTGACCACTGGTGTAATGCAGTGAGTTCTTTCCTTCAGAAAACCAAAAAGGAAACTTGTTTCCATGGCTGATTTGCATGTGTATTCACTTAAAACCTATTTCAAGGCACTGGTTTCACCTAACTCTCTGTGAATGCAGTAGTTACCTCAAGTTTGAAAGGTAAGTAAGATTCTTGTTTGTTTGGCTGCTATGTCCTTTCTTTAACACATATGTCATCATACGGATTTTACCTAATGCTATGCCAATGCATTGGTTTCTTCACTTTGCAATATTAAATAAGATTTGGCTTTTAATTGCTGCTATGCCTATGTTTCCATTTAAATTCATCTTGAAAACACTGGTTTCCCATAACAGGCTGTGATATATCATTTAATTCAACTTTGAAAGCTAAGTAAGATACTTGCTTGTTTGGCTGCTCTGCCCTTGCTGTCACTCATTATCAATGGAAAAACACTGCATTTACCTAATGCTATGTGAGAACACTGGTTTCTTCAGTTTTCAAAACTAAGAAATATTCTCATTTCATTGGCAGCTATGCACTTGTTTTCACTTACAATGAATGTCAAAACACAGCTTTTACTCTGCCAAAGCTGCCAGTTCCTCACTTTGGAAATCTCAAGAAGATTGCTGTTTCTCACAATGCTAAAAATGTGTTTGCAGTTACAATCAACTTAAAATCACTGATTTTCCTGAACACTGGTTGAATGCAGTGAGTTCTTTGGTTAAAAAACCAAAAAGGAAACTTGTTTCATTGGCTGATTTGCATGTGTATTCATTTACAATCAATTTCAAGTCACTGGTTTCAGCCCTCTGTGATTGCAGTAGTTATTTCAAGTTTCAAAGGTAAGTAAGATTGTTGTTTGTTTGGCTGCTATGCCCTTGCTTTCACTCACATGTCAACACACGGATTTTACCTAATGCTAAGCCAATGCAGTGGTTTGTTCACTTTCCAATACTTAATAAGGTTTGTCTTTTATTTGCTGCTATGCCTGTGTTTCATTTAAATTCATCTTCAAAACACTGGTTTACCGTAACAGGCTGTGAATGCAGCAGTTAATTCAACTTTGAAAGATAAATAAGATATTTGTTTGTTTGTCTGTTATGCAATCGCTTTCACTCATTATCTATGTAAAAACATTACTTTTACCTAATGCTATGCCAAAACACTGGTTTCTTCAGTTTTCAAAACTTAGCAATATACTCATTATTTTGGCAGCTATTCACTTGTTTTCATTTACAATGAATTTCAAACCACTGCTTTTACTATGCTAAAGCAGCCGGATCCACACTTTGGAAATCTAGGTAAGATTTTTGTTTCTTACAATGCTATACATGTGTTTTCATTTACAATCCACTTGAACACACTGCTTTTCCCTAACGTTGGCTGAATACATTGAGTTCTTTGCTTTAGAAAACCAATAAAGAAACTTCGTTCATTGGGTGATTTGCATATGTATTCATTTACAATCGACTTCCAGACACCGGTTTCACCTAACTCTCTCTGAATGCAGCAGTTACTTCAAGTTTGAAATGTTAGTAAGTTTCTTGTTTGTTTGGCTGCTATGCTCTTGCTTTCACACAAATTTCAACACACAGCTTTCACCTAAGGATAAGCCAATGCTATGGTTTCTTCATTTTACAAAACTAAATAAGATATGTGTTTTATTTTATACTATGCCTGTGTTTTCATTTAAATTCATGTTCAAAACACTGGTTTCCTATAATAGGCTGTGAATTCAGCAGTTAATTCAACTTTGAAATTTAAGTAAGATGCTTATTTGTTTGGCTTCGCTGTGCTTGTTTTCACCCATTATCAATGCAAAAACACTGCTTTTACCTAATGCTATGCCAAAACACTGGTTTCTTCAGTTTTCAAAACTAAGCAAATTACTCCTTTCATTGGCAGCTACTCACTTAT
>JAQZBX010034860.1:0-24854 GCA_029593785.1 Cabassous unicinctus
TAAGACCAGAGTGGTAAAAGGGTTTGAAAATTATCAAATGGAATTCTGCCAAATATATAGTTAAGATTCTTTATGATGTATCATTTGAAGAAGATGCGCAGATAATGTATATAGATTATATAATGTATATGCATATAATATAAATAGAATGGTAACATTTGCGTTAGAAAGGGGGTTAAATAGGAATTTTTGTTTGTATTTGCATGAAAGAAACATTTGAAGGGTACACAAAAGTCTAATAAAAGGTTTCCCAAGTAGAACAGATGTCAATGTGAGAGGTCTTGATGTAAAGTTCTTAAATTGTTTTGAGTTTTGAACTATCTGCATGTCTTACTAACACATAAAAGGGAATTTAAAATTAAAAAATTAGTGGTATTTGAAGGCCTTTTAAAAAAGTAGAATAGATTATCAATTCCTGGCCCTCTCAGTTGAGATCTGCTATGCAGGGCATCATTCCTAGCAAGATGTAAGAATTAGTTAATGCAGTCGCAGGTAGGGGTGGGCATAGTTCAAGCCATCCTTGAGGAGTCCCTGCCAGAAATGGAAGCAGATGCTTTGGATGTGCACACGTGAGTTTAGGCACACAGTTCTGTTTCTGCATCGTATATTTAATTTATATTTGGTGTTTTTTCATGGCTTGAAATTATCAGTGGAAAAATTAGGCAAGCAGAAGGGAAATCCTCGACAATGAAGTTTCATCTGTAAAATCAAAGCAGGTCTGAGGATTGAGGAAGCCCTCAAGGGGATATACAAAAGAGAGGCAGGGACTGCAGGTGGGGTTTCTAAAGAAGGCTCATTTCGGAATAAGCTGGCACTTAAGAAAAGCTAAGCACAGCAGAAACCGTTTGAAATGTTAGTCGCTACCAGAAGAACACAACCTGCTGCTTGCTACAGAAGCCATGCGTTTCATTGTTGATGGAGAGAAAAAGTTCACCTTTTCTTGGGCTTTTCTTCAATGAAACATGTTGTTAGACAAACCTGGTTAGGTGGGAAAGGATGTGTTTGGCAGATCCTGCCAGTAACCTGCCCAGCGTTCAGTGCCGTTTCTCTCAAACTGAGTGGCCCTCTGGCTTTGTACTGAGTGCCAAAGCATCCAACTAAAAAAGGACTGCATCCTCTCTTGAAGCTGGGAGATGTCACGTGAGATGGGTCCAGTCAACAGGATGCAAGAGGAAATCATTAAGTAGGCTTCCGCAGGATACCGTGATATGCAATGGACTTGGCAGACTTGTCCCTTTCATTCTCCCCATTTTCTGTCTTCCTGCCTGGAATAGAGACTTGATAGCTTGAGCTACAGCAGCCATCTTATGACGATTCAGGAAAGAGAGGCCAAGAGAATGGCACCATATATGGCCCTGATAATTCCTGAGCCCCTGAACCCAAGCAGGCCAATGCCTGCCCCAAACTTCTAGTTAAATAAGAACATAAACAGAATTTAGTTAGTGATGATATTAACAAGAGCTACCATTTCTTAGCATCTGCCATGTGCCGTGTTGTCCTCTAGAGACTTCCCCTAATGTACTAGCATGTCATCCACACAACATTCCTATGATGTCAATGCTACAGTGAGCCCAATTTTACAGAGAAGGAAATCCATTGACCATCCTCATTAACACACGCGCCAAGAGGCAGAGTGGGAACACAAATCCAAGCTTCAGAAGCCAGATTCCCAGCCATTAGAAAACGGTGCCTCTCCACGCCACGACTGAGCCACAGCGTGATGCATTCCAATAGGTCCTGGCCCACAAGTGGTGAAAAGCTAGTTCAATGGGCTCTGCAAGCATTCTGAGTATGCTCAAAACTTTCACTTCCACAATGACCACTTAAGACATTGAGAAAATGTGTTGCACATGTCACAGAGTTCTTTTCCAACATCTCTGAAGAATCTTTATCAATGGGAAGGTTGATTGTATACAAAGATGGGGATCAATGTGACATCTTTTTTTTTACCGAAATTACAAAATTTGTATTCCTCATAATTCTTGAGTCATGATGTATTCCATATGAGGCCCATTTATTTGTTCATAATAATGTAGTAGGCATCCACATAAATATGTAGGACCTAAATATACAGATTACTCAGAGGTATCTGCTCACCTTCCTATCTCCCCGCATTCCTCTATGCAGGAACATTATTATCCTATAGCTTATGCCCAGCGCTTTTTTGCTTTCTTTTGTGTCTAGTCATATTGCATTTATATGTATTCCTAATAAACACAAATACCTATAACATTCATATTTAGTGCTCAATTTCCATGTCACTTATTTTTAATGTTAGGAAAAAATGGGCTTAGGTTTTATTTAAATTTCGGGGTCTTCCATATGAGCATTCGTTTGTCATTCCTCCTTTAAGGATTTATTGAAACCCTGTTTTCCCGTAGGCCAGTGGTCCGTCAACCCTGATCCACAGGCCACTGCCTGTTTTTGTCAATAAAGCGTTGTAACACAACCATGCAGTGCTTTCGCTACAATGGCAGAGAGGAGAAGGTGGAAAAAACAATGAGAACCCAAATGGCATGCAAACTCAAAAATATTCACTTACATATTAGGTATATTAGGCCCTTTACTTACAAAGGTTCCCAAGCCCTGCTATAGGCCACAGAGATGCAAACACACACAGGTCCCTGGCAGCAAGGAGCCCATCGCCTGGAAGGATAGAAACATAAATGAGAATTAAAATGAAATGCAGTGGACTTTCTTATCCAGGTAAGGACAAAGCATGGAGACCAAAAGGAGAAAACATCTACCTCCCTCCTGCCCCTTTTCTTACATTTAGGTGTAAATTTTTAATTGAAAATAAACAATAAACTTTAAAGTCTACAAGTAGCCAAATGGTTTTGAAAAACCAAATTAGGTTAAAGTTCTAAATTAAAAATAGTTGTGTGTTAATTTACCTTATTCTAGCAATTTAAGCAGGTTAATAAAATTCTAACAAAGAGGTAACATGTACATTTTAAAGTTAAATTTTAAGTTAAAATTTAAAAACTGAATTCCAGGGACGCAGATATGGCTCAAGTAGTTGGACACCCTCCTATCATATGGGAGGTCCCGGGTTCAGTTCCCAGTGTCTCCTAAAGAAGACGAGCAGAACAGCAAGCTGATGTGACGAGCTGGTGCAGGGAGCTGACGCAACAAGATGATGCAATTGATGATGCAACAAAGAGACACAATGAAAGACACAACAAGCAGGGAGCAGAGGTGGCTCAAGTGGTTGGGCGCCTCCCTCCCACGTGGGAGGTCCCGGGTTTGGTTCCCAGTACCTCCTAAAAAAAGACAACAAAGATGAGCACACAACGAATGGACACAGAGAGCAGATAGCAAGTGCAAAACAACAAAGAGGGGGAGAAATAAATAAAAATAAGTCTTTAAAATAAAATAAAAAAACTGAATTCCAGAAAAAGTTGATAAAGGGAAGTATTTGTGAGGGGTTTGGAAAGAGATGGGGAGGTCTGGGAAGAAATAGCAAAGGAGAAAAGAATTTGGTTGAACTGGAAAGCAGTGAGGTATTTTTCCTGTAAGATATATAGAAGTGGGAATAGTAGGCATACCTGCTCTCTGGCATTCCTGCCCATGACCCCAGGTTCTTCTATCAAGGGAGTTCTCTTGGCTGCCCCACACCTCCCCTTCCATGTAAAGAGAATGACCAAATTAAATTCTTATTATTTCACCTTCACCTGCAGGTGAGGTTTGAGCTTTACAATGAGAGAGAAAAATACCTTCTTTCCTATCTTGGGAACAACAGACCTGATGTATTTCAAATCTCTAGCTGGTGTGGCAAATCTACTTTTCCCAAATTAAAGATTTATTCAGCCTCAGTTCCCTGGCGTAGCTGGTTGGGGCCAATTCTCTGGATTCCTACAAGTTATTAAAATGGTCTTAAATGTCATTGACTTGAATTCACTTGAGCAAAGAAAATATTGTATGTGCTGTACAAGAATTGTTTGAGGGAGGTGGTGGTGGACGTCAATGAAGGAAGTTCCTAGGGAAAGATAAGTTCTCAAGTCTCTGGTGCAGAGAATTGCCTCAGGAAAAAAATACTTCCTAAACACTGAGAAGTTACCAGAATCATCCACATAAACTACCTCTGGCATAACAGGGCCTATTGAGACTTAAAGGAAATTGGTTGGTGTTCCAATCTCTGTATCCACCATATTTCTAGGAAAGAAAAGCCTAAATACCCTGTTGAGAGAGTTGACTGACAACCTCTGGTAGCCGCCTCTCCATTTGGCTTCTTGACGCAAAGCAGGCATCTGTAGAAAAGAGAATCTCAGAGACTGGTTAGGGGTGTATCCGTTACATCATATTTTATGGCTGAAGAGTTTCATATGAAATTAAGAAAGAGACGTAATAAAAGAAACTTAGGTTTCCCCTTGAATACTACGCAGGTACTTGTTACTTGTCAAGCTGCCACAGAATGGCCTCGTTGGTTACGATGTTCATTGTAGATGTTTGTGTATTCAAGAGTTATTGATTTTATTACTGGATGTCTGGGGACAGACCGAGAATACATCTTGCAGGTCAGATACATCTGATTCCAGTTTGAGAGAGAAAAGGAAATAAGAGTAAGATGCAATCCAGCTTAGGACCACACTGGTTAAATCATTATCTTAAGGGTAAATGTTCTCTGAACCAGGGAGTATTTTTCATTCACGTAACGTATGGTGAATTACAGAGCTGATAAATGTTTGGCAAGCTGTTCAGAAACTTTTTTCTAATTTGTGAGAAAATAAATAAATAAACATTTCAGCAATGTGCTCTGACAACACACTTATCCTAATTTTATAGGCAATGGTTATCTTTGGCAGTTGTCAAAATATTGGAACCCAGATATTATTTGCATATTTCACTTGAATAATATTAATCTGCACTTTTTGTATTATGCTGTACATTTTACTTCATTGTCATAGCTGTGGAGCTACTTGTTCTTTCCTTGAACTCACTTCAATTTTTCACTTCAGTTTTACTTATTTTTTGGTAAGTTTCTTTCTTCCACACCTTTCCCAAAGGGTGGCTGATAATAAATCATTTTGATTTTGTTCTTGAGTATACTGTTTGGCATTATTAGCTAAGTCATGCTATTGTACACAGATAAATTTCCTGCCAATCTATTTTTTCTGATTCTTTTATTTCAATTATGAATCATAAATTAATTTTATTGATCCAAACATTGTAAACTCCCAGTTTCAGTCTTCATTAATATTAGAGTATTTATTGCTGATTCTTAAAAGGAAAAAAAGAGGTCTAAAAGTTTGATATCAAAGAATTTGGTGATTGATAGTGTTTGTTCTACTGCTACCAAGATTCTTCGTCATATACTGTATGTTGAAAATCCCCAATGCATTTATAAACATTAAAACATACTGTTTTGTAATCCACGTCTTAATAGAATGAAATAGTTAGAGGGCTTAGGTCTGAGTAAGAGGAGACCATACTTCATGATTCATACCTGAGTCAAAATCTCTTCCCACATCTTTTAAACATTTAAAAATTGAAACTAAAATTAATGATGAGAGAAAATCAACCACACGTGACTCACACCTGGCAAAGGATATACAGTACCACAAACTTCACCTGTAAGTAGAGAAGCAAGCACTCAGTCCTCCAGCGCTCCCACCACCACGGAAAGCTTTGAAGGGAGGAGAGGGATTGAGAGACATAGAGGAAGGAAGCACAGTTAGCCCCCCAGGAAGAGAAAGCTTCCGTGTAGGTACCAAATGCTGAACATGAGTCTTGTTGGCTCGTGAAAGCAGACGTGGGGAAGAAGCTTTACAGGGAGGGGCTGGGGCGGTGGCCTAGAAGACGACTCACTTTGGGGAACCATCTGAATAACGTCCACTTAGAACCATGGCTTAAACAGGAAAGGAAAATTAAGGTCCCGGAGGAAGGAGACAGTAACAGACCAACAGATCCCACTGAAAATGTAGCCAGGGATATTGAAGAGAGAAAGAGAGCAATCAAGAGGATGGAAAATGAGATGAGGAGGTAAAAATGATCAGAGGCTGAATCATTCTTAAAAAAAATGAATTTTTAAAAAAACTGAATCAGTGGCTGAAATGAAAGACAACTAAGAAGATCAGAAAGAGAGAAAGAGACAAGTGATTGGTATAGATACTAGATCTAGATACATAGTAGATAATAGATGATACATAGATAAGTAGATCATATATAGATAGATGACAGCTGACAGATACATGGATATACAGATATGTACATATGATAGACGGGAATCTCTAAAAAAGGAACGCAGTGTAATGAGATAAAATTAATATTTTAAATTATGATCCAAGACAAACTATTATAAAATAAAAGAAGGCTTAAATATACATTTTCTAAGAACCAACCATGTGTAGGGAAAAATGGGCCCAAAATATTCATTTTGCTCATAATAAGGGAAAAAGTAAAAGTACCTGGAATGCCATGTCTTACTCAGTTGTCTGGTGAATGCACAGAAGTTTGACAGAGTGCTTTGTTGTTGGAGCTGGCGGGAAACAGGCACCTCCTGGTGGGAATATCTAAAAAAATATATATATGTATGCCTTCACCCCATTAGCCAGCCAATGCACCTCTAATAATTTATCCTGGAGCTATTCCTCCCACGACATGAAAACACACGCACAAGGTTATTCCCTGTGATACTGTTTGTTCCTGAGAATTTTGGAAACCACCAAAATGCTGAAGTAGAGCTGATTAGCCGAGTATTTAGGAGCATACACAGATGGAAAAGATGCACCTGTACACAGCTAAGTGGTGATAATGAGGACGCTCTATATAAGGTAATACGGGGCACTCTCTGGGATGTACTTTAAACTTAAAAGTCAACATGCAAAAGAGTATCTAAGACATGCTGCATTTTGTGTAAGAAAAGGGGGAAATAAGAAAACAAATCTACTTGGTTTTGTAGGAAGAAATACAAGAAAGAACTTTACAGGAAACAAATTTGATTACCTGAAAGTGGGGAACTGTAACACTTTGATAAGTATGACTTTCTGTAGTTTTGAATTTTTGAAATTTATATAGAATGCTCTCTATATAAAAACAGTAAAATTAAATCAACAAGGACATGAAGAAAACCCTAAAATTCCAGGCAAAAGGAAAATACATAGCTCCAATCCACTGCAGATGAAGAACATATTTCCACCGTGGAAAAAAAAGAAAAGGAAGAAAGAAAAACAAAGTAATGCCAGTAATTTTGAACATATACCCTCAGGGGGGAAAGGAAGTGGAAGCAAATATTGAATTCTTAACAGTTTTATTTTTCTTTGATGGGATGGATATAGCAATTCTGAAAGATTTTATGTGCATGGGAAGATTGAGAAAATGAGTAAAGACATTGAATTTTTGGGAACCAGGTTTGTCACTGTGGAAGAAGTAAGATACAAATATTAAATGGGAGGCAGAATTGGAATTGGAGGCATTGGAATGTTATTTTTCAATATGTATATATGTATATAAAATGGCACACCCGTGGTCCTGAGCAGACACACTTCTTTCCAGATATTGAGTTTTTTTAAAAATACTAGGGCCTTAGGAGAATGGCTAATGCCAGAAATGGGGCAGGACAAGTAAAAGATGAGCTTGGAGCATCTGTTTGTACTAGAATGAACACACATTTTTAAAAAATGGGGCAAGACAAGAAGTAGCTTCCACGAGGAAGTAGCTGCCACTGGCCGAATCTAGGGTAAACAGGGCACTAAATAAATAAGAACACTATTGGACTATTGATTAGATTAGGAATCCATCATTTGATACTGATAATAAACAGGTAAATAAAATTAGGGGAGAAGGGAGGGCTCTTCCTTAGAAGAATGGAAATTGATAAATATGGAGGGAATGCTGGAGCCAAAAATCATCCCTTTGTAATCATCACAGTAAGAAATTACTTTGGACACAAGTCATCATCCATGTATACTAAATCTAGCATGGGGTTGAGTTTAATGAGAAGCAGAATATTTATGGTTTTAAATTTCTCCCACAGGATGCTTATTAATTGCAAGGTCAAAAAATAATAACCATAGAATGGAAAAACCAACACCTTGGGCAGATGATGCAGATTAACAATGAATAGCAGACTGTCACAGGATGTCTCCAAATGTATTACCTTCAGATGGATAAAATATCCCTTCTGCAGTGTGCTAGGCAGGGATGCAGAAAACCCCAATTCAGGGAACATTCTATAAAAGAGCTGACCTGTATCCTGAAATATCATGAAAACAAAGGCAGAAGAACTGTTCGAAATTTAAAAAGCTAAAGACAGGGGGAGCGGATGTGGCTCAAGCAGTTGGGCGCCTACCTCCCACATGGGAGGTCCCTGGTTCAATTCCTGGTGCCTCCTAAAGAAGACAAGCAAGACAGTGAGCTGATGCGAAGGGCTGGCGTGGCCAGCTGATGCAATGAGATGATGCAATGAGGAGACACAATGAGGAGACACAACGAGAGACACAACAAACAGGGAGTGGATGTGCCTCAGGTGATTGGGTGCCTCCCTTCCACATAGGAGGTTCTGGGTTCAGTTCCCAATACCTCCTAAAGAAGACAAGCAAGGCAGCAAACTGACACGAAGGGCTGGCGCAGTGAGCTGACGAAACAAGATGACATAATGAGATGACGCAATGAGGAGACAAGACAAGAGACACAACAAACAGGGAGGAGATGTGGCTCAAGCAATTGGGCAGTTCTCTCCCACATAGGAGGTCCCAGGTTAGGTTTCCAGAGCCTCCTAAAAAGAAGACGAGCAGACACAGAAAGCACACAACAAATAGACACACAGAGCAAACAGGGAGTGCAAAAAACAATGGGGAGGGGAGAAATAAATAAATAAATCTTAAAAGAAAAGCTAGAGACAGGACAAAATGTAATAGATGATCCCAGACTGATCCTGTATTGGAAAAAAAAATCTGTAAAGGGTTATCTAGATGATTGACATATTTAGGACATAGAGTGTAGATTAGGTAAATTTCCTGAGTTTGCCAATTCTGTTGTGGTTAAGAAAATATCTTTGTTCCTAGGAAATATAAACCAAAGTCTTAAGAAGTGAAGGCATGTGACGTCTGCAATCTACTCAAATAGAACAGAAGGCATTAATAAATTATATTAAAATGGAAGTAAACATTTTACAGCATATTACAACTATTATTGCTATTATAAATAATTATCAGTCATAGATGCACTTTTAAAGACACTTTTGAGATTACCACATCCATTCTCTGTCATAAATTTAAAACTTCACGGACAATATTTTCACATAATGAAACTTAGCTTCTGCTTAAATACCCTTAGTCGAAATTTATCATTTCCTAACACAGTCCTGTCCATGTTCTGACACCTTTTTCATCTGATTATTTCTGGGCTCTAATTTGGCTCCTCACAGGAAGGTTTTTAAGGAGCCGTGCGTCTGTGAACTCCTGTTGGCCACCGTGGAGTGTCTTATGAAGGAATAGCTGAGGGAAATTCTATATTATATTTTCTATGGGACTGCTACTGAAAATGCAGTCTCTCCATTGCATGGTTATGTGCATCTTATAACTGATGGTCTTTCCCTTTTTAATTGGCCCCTGGGAAGATCAGGAGAGCTCCTTCCTCCTTCTATCAAATGCATAGGATTCTATGGCACAGCTTTGGATAAGAAGCTTTCTCTTAACTTAATTTTACTTCTTGTACCCTTATTTCCCTCTGGCCTATTTCCTCACTAAAATATGTTTGCCTATGTGTAACTTTTTAGGTTGCTTGAAATCCATTCTGGAGGAAGACATGACACTAAGACATTCATTACTTCATTAATCAATTAAGTTCTTCTGATGAAATGAAATTGGCTCCCTATTGAATTATATGGTTTCTTAATAATAGCATCAGTCTCATTAGTTAACTAAAACCTGGTGATTCTGCCACACTCTTGTGTCTAGTAACAGTATTATAGAAAAGAAGAAAGAAAGAAAACAAAAAACATGGACAAAAATTAAGGGTCTTGAAATCACAGGCTATTCCTCAGCGAAAAGCCCCCAAAAGCTGAACCAGCAATATTTCTGCAGACCCAAATGGTGCCATTGACCTAGGCAGTGTCTGACAAACAACCCTGGGCAGCCCCAGTTTTCTGTTTCTTGAGAACAACATGCAACAGCGAGGACTCCAGGTGTTTCCAGATTCATTGGTTAACCGCTGAATCTCTCTTTTTCAAGCGTGAATCCATCGGAGGAGAAAACCCAAGTATGTCAAACTCAAAAGGCCTTGATGATTCTAGCAAGAAACTATAATAACAGGCAAGCTTGCCTCCTGCTCTAATACTTCTCAAGAAAGGAATGTCATAAGCTGCAGAAGTCATGAGAAATGCCCGGTATTTCTAAGGCATTGAATATCGCTTAAGAGAATATTAATAAAATTTTTGCTAATAAAATAATATTTGTTAAGAGAGAGTTCTAAAAAATGAGATGAGACAAGTAAAAACTTACCTTATTTCATTCACTGTGCATCCCCAAGTCAACTCTGGATGTTCAGTTTGGCTAACGATCATATAAGCTTTCCAAGTACCTAATCCCAGTGTCCCCCAACCATGCTGAATAGCATAATAGAAAATGCCCCTCCCCCACCCCTTTCCCTCTCCTCTTCCTTGCCTTCCCCACTCCCAATTTGAACATCAAGTGAGGGTTGACTCTGACACTACACATCTTCCCCCATGCCAGTCCAGGTCTACCTAAAATTGTGAAGTTGCAGATTATCTGGGTAATCTTTGCTTGCAGTGTAACTGTATTGTGTTTTACTGAGTGATGGTAGAATATACACAGTGAAAGGGCAAGAGAACCCGAATGGGAGAAAGCTGCAGTGGCGTGCAAAGCCTCAGATGGTCACCAAGGAAGAAACAGGACATTTTCACAATGAAGTGGTCAGCATTTCCAAACTCTCCCAGACATGGTCCAGCCTGCCCCTGAGTGCACCCCAAAGGAGGTCTGCAGTGGACTCAGAAAAGCCGTGTGAAGAGAAGGAGATCCTTCAAGGGGCATGCACCCCAGCGGGAGAAAAATGCCCAGTACCTCGAGTTGCGGGAGCAGCAGAGAATTCTGCAGGCAGCTCTAGACACTGGAAGCTTAACCTGAGGCGCTGGTCACTCAGCCTTCAGCTGCGTGGGCTTCCATTCTGACCTGGATGACACCATGCAAACAGCAGCTTCCTTCCAAAACATGAGCTTTAAAACATTAATGGTTATTTATTATCTGAAGATAAATTATGATCTGTGTATTTCAAATCAGACTTATATAAATTTAATAGGGTTACCAGATACCAATTAATATATTTAAGAAACATTTATTGAGCACCTATTCTGTCTAAGAACAAGCTATTTTTAGGGATATGATGATGGGGAAAAAAACTTTTATATAACTTAAAGTTTTTTTATTATTTATTTATTTATTTATTTTTAAGATTTTATTTATTTATTTATTTATTTATTTATCCCCCCCTGATGCTTGTGCTTGCTGTGCCCATTTGCTGTGCATTTTTCTGTGTCTGCTTGTCTCCCTTTGTTGGGTCATCATGCTGCGTCAGCTCACTGCGCTGCATGGGCCAGCTTGCCTTCACCAGGAGGCCCCGGAAATCGAATCCGGGGCCTCCCATATGGTAAATGGGAGCCCTATCGATTGAGCCACATCCGCTTCCTTAAAGTTTTTTTAAATAGGTCTTTCTATGGAAATAATTTCAAACTTACAGCATTGTTGCAAGATTCTGCCTTTTATCCTGAATTACCTAGTGTTAATATTTTGCCCCATTTAATTTATTTTTTGCTCTCATGCCTTTTATCCTGAATTGCCTAGTGTTAATATTTTGCCCCATTTAATTTATTTTTTGCTCTATCTCATATATATTATGCATATATATAATATTTTTATGAACCATTTATAAGTAAGTACCACGGTCTTTGACCCCTTTATATTTCAACATGTATTTCCTAAGAAAAAGCCTATTCCCCTCTACAGCCACAGAAAAATTTTCAACTTCAGTACGTTAAGCAATAGTATTGCCTATTCTGCCATCTGGTTTCCATGTATTTATTTGACCAAATACTGTCTTCTCTGGTATTTTCCCCATCCTGTACAGAATCAAGTCCTGGGTCATGTATTACATTTATTGTCACGTCTCTTTGTCACTGATGCTCCTCATTTTGGGGGTGCATGATGCTCCCTCATGATTCATTTTATGCATTTATAACGAGAACACATCACAAGGAACGTGGTGGCGTCCTTCGCAAAATATCGCCGAAAGTCACATTTTGTCCATCTTGCCTACTGATGCTGAACTTGATTCCCTGATCGGGTGCTGTCCAATTCCTCCACTATACGTTTTCTATTTTCAACCTTGTCAGAAACAGGCGATCTGTGGGAAACACTTTTGGACCATGCAGACTTCTTGCTTCTCTTTCAATCCCTTCCAGCAGACACTTAGCATCCACTGGCGAGTCCTGCCCAAAGCAACATGCTGAGAGGATAGCAAAATGGTCAATTTCTGTACTTTATTATTCTGGTTTACAAAATGTCCCAGAATTTGGCCAGTGGGAGCTCCTTCAAGCTAGTGCATATGCTTGTGAAATGTCCCAATGTTAATTTAAGAACTTCCCTGCTTCCCAGTGCAACAAGATGTTCCAAGTTCTCCTTGTACTTTCCCTGCTCTAGCTTTGGAGTTGGCCATTCTACTAAGACCTAAGAAGTCCTAGCTCCTTTTAAAGGGAATGGATTAGGGAATTTATGTAGCTCATTTCCGCCTCTAGACCCTTTCAGAAGAAAGGGATAGCATATGTGTGTGTATGTACCTATGAATATATTCACATCTATATATGTTTATATAAGCACATCTGTATATTTATGTTTCTACATGCATAGGTGCACATATATACCTATACCATTTGCATATGCGCACATATTCATGCATATATACTCACATTTTAGAAATGGTAAGACCACACTGGTATCTAATTCCACTCCATCCCCTCTGAGTCCTCCCTCATCTAGCTCCATTCCACAACTGCTTTTTCTCTTCCATTGTGAGAACCTTGGCTCCAGTGTGATTACTAAAAAACAAGCTACATTTCATTTATTTTTGACATGTTATACATTTTTTTTAAATCTCCAAATTCTCAAAAATAAATATGATAATACTATTAGAATAAGAAGACAGATTTCCATATTAGTAACCAAGATTAGGAAGACTTAGGTACTACTTCTGGGTCTGCTACTAACAGTCTGTGTTATCTCGATCAAGTCCCTAAATACCTATGACTTCGCTCTTCACATGAAAAACGAGAAGCTTGAGCTAATTAGTTTAAACAATTTGTAAGGCACCTTCTAGGTTTGAAATTCTGAACACTGGTGTATTAGGAAAAGCATCTGGATATGCTTATATTCAGTTTCAGCAAATAATTTGTTCTTCACAACAGCAGGACTTGGAATGGAAGAAATTTCAATCCTCTGTAAAGCAGATACGGTGTGAGCCGCGAGTTCTGCGTTTTTGAGCATATATCATCAAACAATCAATGTGCTCATATTTCCTAGGCCTTTTATGGGTTCTGCATTGCCCTGCATATTTGCTGGTACAAAATAAATGTGATATGCATTTCCCCACAAGGAATTCATAATTAATTTGGATAAATGTCATATTGCCATATCAACAAGAAACTATTTATGAAATAATATGGTTTAAAATAATATTCTGTATTATGATACAGATGAGAAAATGGGATAAAATGTGAGGTTAGTGAAAGTGAAAAAGAGAAAGATAAACACACGCAGGAATGCCCAAGGGAGGATGCCCACTGAGCCTGGGGAGTATTGGGAGAGGACCTTAAAAAAAAAAAGCAGGAGCTTTTTATGTTTGTCATTCATATTATGAGTCTCATTTAAATTATTTCAGAGCATATGTGAAAGAAATTGGCCAACCCCGGTGTTGCCAAGTAGTAGGTCTACTTAGTTCACTTCCTTAGGGAAACGGTGCTTCATACAGAAGCTCACTGAACATAGCCTGATGTTTTTCTGCATTCTATTTAAAGGGGGAAGAAGGGGGAAAGTCCATCATATTCTTTGGAAATTGGAAAGCTGAAGACAATGAATCTAGAGCTTGCAAGAATCTGCCAGAAATAATCTGTCTTCTATCAAGTCAGTTAAGCAAAATGAATCCTGTTAGAGAAAAGAAAGCCAGATGGAATTTTTTTAAAAACCTTCAACATTGGTGTTCACTCTAAATAATTTCTCCAGGGACTTCTTTTTGGGTGTCATTAATTTTTCCATTGCTTGGTTTCTTAATAAACATGGCTTATAGTCTTCCATGACTTTTTTTATAAACTCTATTTTTAGAGAAGTTTCAGATAACAGAAAATTTACATGGAAAATATAAGGGATTCCCATATAACTCACTCCTTCCCCTCTCACATTTTCCCCTATTAACAGCATATTTTATTAGTGTGGTACATTTGTTACAATTGATGAACACATATTGAAACGTTGCTACTAACCATGGTCTGTAGTTTACATTATAGTTTACACTTTGCACCACACAATTTTATAGATTTTGACAAAATGTATAATGGCCCGTGCCCTTTGTCGCAATGTCACACAGAACAATTCCAATGTCCTAAAAATGCCCCATGTGCCATCTATTCTTCCTTCCCCCTCCCCTCAGAAACTCTAATAACCACTATGTTTATACCAATGTTACAAGTTCTTCTGTTACTGCAGTAATAAATCTACTTTGGTCCATGGTTGCATTCCACCCCCCACCCCCACCCCCATGTTTGTTCATTCCTCAATCTTGAGAGTTTGGGGAAGGCGATGCCTACTCTGCTTCAGATCGAGAGGGTCTTAGATCCCAGGGGGCAGATGGAAGGAACTGTCTTGCTACAGTTGTAGATGCTCTCTGTTTTTTGGGATGGAGGTTGTCCATCATCATTATTTTGTTAGATGTCCTGGGTGAGTCTGATGAACTGGAGAGTAGGTGTTGGCTGCAGCTCTCCTGAGATTCAGGGCTCAACCAGCATATGAATAGCCAGAAGATTTAAGTCTCTGGAACACATACTTAATGGCTATAGCGCTAATTATAGGTTCATATAAAAGGGGCATAAGAACTACGTGTAGGAAAATTGTAAATGAGTCCAACTCCGTTACACTGGGGAAATAGGTTATCATATATTCCAAAGTAATGCCCACCGACAGGGTGCTGCTGATTTCATGGGGTTGTCTGCCCTGCCTAGGGTGTCCAGATGACTCTAGACCCTTTGGGAGCCCCCTGTTTGAGACTTTGCTCACTGTGGCAGTTTGTGAGACCCACCTGAGACGTGCAGAGGCATAACCTCTGGAATGACCTCCTTTTAACTTCAATTTGAAATAAATGTTTAGAGGTGTATTTGTATTTGTATTTTTCCCACTCCCCGCCCGTAGTTGGCTTAATTTTTTTCTGAGTATATTTGAAAAGTATTAACAAGCTTCCTCAGGAAAGACTGAAAACCTATACAAAACTGTGTACTCGCTCACCTCTCTTCCACCCACTGTCCCCCCAGGGCAATCACTGAAGACGTCATCTTCTCCTGTGACTTCTTGAATTTATTTTTCTAAAGAGAAGCTGTTATATGTCTGTTTTATTTACCATTTTTCTGACATAAAAGGAATCACTCTATAGAGGATTTTGCACTCTAATTTTTTGGCAATATCAGTCCTTAGAGGTGATCCTAATTTGTCTCCACTGAGGTGTGTGCTTGGTAGCTCCCAATATTTTACCATTTACAAGAGTGTGTAGGAATCACCTTGTGCACAAGGTTTCTGATTGTTGGAGCTGTTTCCTCAGCGGGGTACATGCATGGAAGGCACATCCTCCTAAATATTGTCACTTTCCGCTCCATAAGGGTTGTACTGTTTTACACCCTGGCCAGCAAGTTTCCCACAGCCTGGCCGATAGATTGTAGAGTCGAGGTGCTGAGTGTTCGCTGAAGTGAGGCACGGCAGCCCAGTGATGTCTCCGTTTGCCTTGCCGGCATAGTGATGATATTCAATGTCTTTTCAGGGGCGTACAGGACATTTAAAACAGATTTCTTACCTATTCTTGCCTTTTGCCCAATTTTAATGAGATATATGGCTCTTTCCCTCATTTTTATAAGTTCATTGTATGTTACGGGTGTTAGCTCTTTATCCGGGATGAAAGTTGCAAATATTTTCTCCCCATTTGTCATTTGCTTTTGCTCTCTACTTACAATATTTTGGGCTATGTAGAGTTTGTTTAGTGCCATTTTTTTCTAAGTGTGGTAAAATGTATCAATCTGTTCTTTTATCAGATCTGGGCTTTTTGTCACAGAAAGCCACTTGCTTACACCCAAGTTATATAAGAAATTACAGTTTTTCTCCTAGTGCTTGTACAGCTCTCTTTGTTTTCCCTTCTCTGTCTTCCCTTCTGTCCTTGCTTCTTTCTCCTTCTTTCTTTTTTCTGCATTTAGACCTCCAATCCACTGGGAATTCATTCTTGTATATGGTATGAGGAATGGACCTAATTTTACCTCTTCTCAAATGGCTGCTTCTGTTTGTCTCTATACCATTTGTTTAAAAGCCCATCTTTGCCCAGATGAGTTGAGCTCCAACTTTACCCTGTGCCCTTGATTCCACCACTCTGCTTTCTAGTGCTTTCCCTTACCCTGTGTGTCCTCCTGCCAGTTCCACACTTATAGCTATAAGCACTGGTGTATATTTTAAAATCTGCCGTGGCTAGTACCCCCTCATAGAGCTCCCGTTTCAGCAGGACAGCAGGACACGTGCTTATTTATGAAAAGAAGCAGGATGCACGGGGTCATTCAGAATCTGCGCTGCTATTTTTTGTGGGTTTCTTTATCTTGCAGGAATGGCCCCTACTCTAAGCCATCTTCTTTTCTTGAAAGAGTTTTCTCTATGTTGATGGGAACACACACACCCATTCTACATATTCACTGCAGAAATCGACAGGGCCATCTTGGTTTTTCATGAGTGATGACACAGGCTGTTACACTGACTCCTCTGTAATTGAACATAATGAGTACTAAGTTTTTAGACTGAAATGTTTAGTATTTGCCTTTTATAAATAAATGAGGACTCAATGGGGAATTATAAGGCATAGTGCCATTATATTCCACTCCCAAACAAAGGTAATTTAATGTTCAATCAATCTTGGGAGGAGGGACCAGCTGTCTTATATTTGCCACTGTTGCCAATTTTTATGTATTGTTGCATCAAGTAATAAGCTGACATGGACTGTAATAAAGAAGCACGTCTTCAGCCAAACATTCTATCTTCAAGTAGCCCATATATCTAGCCCAGACAATTCATAAGAATTTTAAAATGTTTAAGAGATAGCTGGAGCACATTTTTTATTGGAAAATTTACTCTTAAAAGCGCCCATTAGTTTATTACCATAGGTTTAATTGATGATGGGTTGTCAGAAAATCATTTTGAAAATTCCCTTGCACTGAAGGTATTTTAATTCTTATTTTTTATTGTCCTAATCAATGAATCATAAAAAGCTTGCTGATATATTTTCTGTTGATAATGTTAAAGGAATGCATAAGTACAATAATATCTCAATTAATAGAATACTGCTGATCAAACCCTTCAATTGTTTTTTAATTTAAAGAGATTTATTAAGAAGAGAAAAATATTTTAGGGTTAAAAAATCAGAGTGTCCTCTATGCGCCATGCATATCTGCCTAAATTCCCTTGAATATGAAAGAATTGAAACTATTTTATTCAGAAAATATTATAGATGAATTGTTAATGAAATTGTTACTGCAACTAGAATTGCTATAACAGATCTTCATTTTATACTGTATTCTTTTAAAAATAATTTAAGTGTATTTTACTAGACACTTCATTTTAAAATAGGTTACTGACATGCAGTCTAATAAGGAAAAATGGATTTATAAATACAAGTTAATCTTCTTAAACTTACGTGTTATAGAATTGTAAAGTATTTAGATGGTATAATAATCCAGTAATAGTATGACAGAATACATTTTTAAATTATATATTTTTTTGACAAAATATGATTAAAATTCCTAGTTGAAACCTTATAATTTATGGACTCTATTTCTTCATAAATATCCTAGGTCAGCAAATTTAAAGAGAGATCACATAAAAATATCCTGTGACACAAGTCTAATTTTTTTCAGTTAGATCTGTATTTTTAATTGCATCTTATACTCCCCCCTTCTCTCTTTGGGACCCATGTGTTTTGTCCTCTGGCCAGTCATATAGGGAGAATAACAATAAAGGACTCTGCATTCGAATTAGGTGACGGAATTATTTTCCTAAGTCTGCCTCTAAATAGCCCCGTTGTCAGCATTTCAGATTTCTCTACTATAAAGGAAGAGATGGCAAGTTGGATGCATCTAATGTGACAATTATGATGAGCTGGAAATTGCTGTATCATGTCCTTATTGACACATCGTGATTATACTGGAAACAGTATTGACTGATTAGTAATATTTGTGCAGAAATTGAAAAAGGGGATGGTGGTCTCAAACACTTGTTGCCCATGACCTTATATTGTCAAGTTAACTTTGTGTGTTTATGCATGTGTGTGTGTGTGTGAATATGTCATTAGCCATATGTCTGTGGATCTATTTCTCAAGTCCCTATTCTATTCCATTGATGTGTGTCTCGGTCTTGTCACCTATATGATGCAGTATTGATTACTTTTATAAGTCTTAAAATCAGGTAGTGTTAACCTTCACTTGTGTGTATATGTGTGTATGTAAGAGAGAGCGAGAGACAAACAGAGAGAGAGAGAGAGAGAGTGAGTTACCGTGGCTGGGGATTGAACCCAGAACCTCATTTATGGGAAGCCAGTGCTCAACCACTGAGCCACATCGGATCCCCTGATTTGGTGTTTTTTGTTTTTGTTTTTGTTTTTGTTGTTTTCCTTATTGTCTGTTTTTGTTTGGTTGTTTTTAGGAGGCAATGGGGACTGAACCTGGGGCCTCCTATGTGGAAAGCAGACAATCGCTTGAGCCACATCTGCTCCCACATTTGTTCTTTTTCAATATTGTTTTGGCTAATCTAGGTCTTTTGAGTTGCCATATGAATTTTAGACTCAGATTTTCAATTTTGACCAAAATGTACGTTGGAATTTTTATTTTTTGGCTGTTAAGATTTTGATTGGGATTGTGTTGAATCTATAGAGTGATTTGGGAAGAACTTACATCTTGACAATATTGAGTGTTCCAACCCATGAACAACAATCATCTCTCTGTTTTGTTAGGCTTTCTTAGATTTCTGTCAGCACTGTTTTGTAGTTTTCAGTGTAGAGGTCTTACACGTTTTTTTGTCAGAATTTCCCTTGGTATTTCAGAGTTTGATACCTTTGTCATTGCTTTGTTCACCTAATTTCATTTCTCTATGTCCATTGCTTGTATTCAGAATTATTATATATTAAATAGACATTTCTAAATACTAGCAACATATATTATAATATAGGTTGTATTAGTCACCCAAAGGGGTGCTGATGCAAAATAACAGAACTCTGTTGGCTTTTATAAAGGGTATTTATTTAGGGTAGAAGTTTACAGTTACCAGGCCATAAAGAGTCCAACTCAAGGTACCATAAGAGGTACTTTCTCACCCAAAGTCTGTGGCCACGTGTTGAAGCAAGATGGCGGGCGATGTCTGCAAAGGTTCAGCCTTCCTCTTTCCTCTCAAGGCTCCGTGGTCCCAGCTTCTTCCTATCGCAGCTGTAGGCTGGGATAAGTCAAGTCTCTCTTCCCAGGGCTCATTTCTTTCTAGGCTCAGCTGCTCTGTTCTCTTCACAAGGTCAGCTGTAGATATCAGGTTCATCTCTCTTCCCGGAGACATGTCTATGGAGCACTCTCTCTTCCTGCACATCCACTTCTGTGTTCTCAGTCTCTGGGTGTTTACTTTCCTCTCTTTGATTGAGCATCCGTTTATATAGCCCACAGCTGTAGGCTAGCTGTAGGCAGGGACTCAAGCCCTAATGACGTGGTCAAATAGAAGCCCTAATCTTGATTTAATAAAGTAAAAGTGAAACCTCTGAGTCTAATAGAATCTAATATGCCCAGAGGAACAGACCAGTTTATAAACACAATCCAATATCTATTTTTGGAATTCATAGACTATATCAAACTGCCACATATGTACATATGCATGCCTATGTACACACATATATAGATATACACATACACATAGGTATAGATATATAGCTAGAAATCCTCATCCAGATCTGCTCAATACTAAGTATACAAGAGGACCTCTGTAGTTCCTTGTTGTTCTCTCTTTGTGCAGCTCTATCTTCTCCTGCAAACTCTAATGGCCTTTATCTTCCCGAACTCTCACATCCATTGCCTTAACTCAAGGATCCTGCTGGGTTCTGACTGTACTCAGAACTATGCCATAGATGAGAAACTTTCTCAATGTGGTATCTAGGACAATTATACGTACTCATTTCCTCCCTGTCTTTCTGGAATCACTGGTATTCATTTTTTGATACCCAATGTCCTAAAAACCATTGTTTCACTTTTTTTTTTTCCTGTTGGAGAGGTAAATCACTGTTACTCTATCTTGGCCAGACCTCATGTCTTAAGTTAACTTTCTACATCCAAAATTATATGTTTCCTTATAATAAGAAAAACTGCAATATTTGATCTGAATGTGAGAAACATTGACTTTATGTATTTGAGGTTATTTTTTGTTTCACCAACAATCTTGCCACCTGGTTGCTTTCCCAAATGCAGAGGTACATTTGTTGCTGTCTTCAGTAGCTTCCATGGTTTCTCTAAAATACATGTGATCACCAATTAGGAGCCCAGCTGACCTAAATGGGTTTCCAGCCTGGCTCCAAAACTCACATGCTGTGTTAAATCGGGCAAGTCACCAAATCCTTACCTGTTGCCCCTTTCCCGTGTCTAACACATAGCAGGGCCTCACCAAGTCACTGTAAAGACCAAATGAGGTAGTATTTGTAAGACCCTTGGAACAGTGCCTGACTCATAATTAGCACCATATGTGGTTGTTAAAAAAATAATAAATGGTAAATCCAAAGAGGAATTATAAATGTTGCAGTGAAATAATGGGAAAGTACTATCTGTGATTTCAGGAACCATTATGTAGACAAATAGCTCTCTCATTCCAGTTGTAATGGTTGTAATGGTTTTATGAATAAATTATGCTTACATCTTTCATAGCATTATATCACATCAGTATTTTTTTTAAATGGGTCATCCTGACACGATTGAAATTAAATCATTAATCTTATTTTTAATTCAGAATTCTAATGATACTTGCCACTAAACACATACAGAGTAATTATCAGCCCTCCAGCTATGCACTAACAAAAGAAAAGGCTTTTTTTTTAATTAAAAAAAAAAAGGAAAAGTGTAAACATGTACTTAAAAGGAAAATGGTAATTGACCTGACAGAAGAATTAGGGCAGTGGCCAAAACCTAAAAGATATAGTGGATTCGGTAGAACACATCTCTTGGAAACTGGATGCTTATCACGCATTGCCCAGAAGGGCAGGAGAACATGGCCACATTTTCCAACCCAAATATGGAAAGATATCGAGGTAGCACATAGATTACCCAGTCACATTCTTTGTTGAACTCTTTTGCATATAATTTTATGCTGCCACCTCTATCACTTGTTTATAATTTCAATCCCACATTTATAAAAAGAAAATCATCCAAATATTGACAACGTATGATTCAGAGGAGACATGAGTTTTAATGAACTATACTAGATGATCAGAACTGGACACCTGAGAAAATATCATCCTATAATTGGACACTTATTGGGTAATTTCATAGTGTTTATATTCTCCAAAGTCACTATACTTGGAATAAAGAAATGTGGGTTTAACTGAGTTCTGGTTCACCAACCTCCAGGAGTGAGATCTTGGTCAGAGAATGTTATACAAATTCAGAGAAGTGGGGAGAAAAGGCAGATATGGTGGGTCACAATGTGTCAACTTGGCCAGGCTGAAATGCAGTTCTCAGAATTCCCTTTTCTGTATATTTCTGGTTAGAAGATTCTGGGAGACGTGAAGGGTGGAAAGGAAGCAGCAGCCCTTTTGTAGCTCACACGTGTCGCTCATCTGCTGACTCACCTTGTAGGCAAGAAGCAGCAGTCAGGTTTGCAACTACCTGCTATGGCTCCTTCTTCAGCTTCTCCAACCCACAGGCTGAGTGTGCTTGTTTAGCTCTGTGACGAAGGGCCCTGGGTCCTACAGGATGCCCTCATCACCAAGCTCAGAGGCAACAAGAACGGACCCAGGTTTCCATCCATCCTTGTGTGGCTCCATCTTGTGCTTGTGGGTTCCAGCCTGCTCATGCTCTCTCCCACTTATCGTTTATCTTCCCTTCCTGCTCGCCTGCCATGTGGATTTCGAGCTCCAGCATCAGACGTGAAGACCATGGAGGCTGTGCTTTATGGGGGCAGCTTAACCAGCTCCACAAATGCATACACTCAAATCCCTGTAACAAATGTACAGCCACCATGCACTCTCTCTCCACGATAGCACCTCGACTGATATGCAGGAATAAGGTCTAAGGTAGGAGGTGCAGCAGAAGTCAATGTGTAAATGAGCAAGACGTGTAGTGACAGCACGCTTAGATTGTAAGATGACTTCAAATGTGAAGGCTCTTCAAAAGAAATTCGAACTTGCTTTTAAAAGCAATGGGGAGACAAGGGGATCCTTAGAGATGCCTTTGACTTCTTCCCACAGAGTGAGAATAAATACTCTTTGTCCATTGCAGTGATGCTTGAGCTTTTGCTAACCCCAGGCATTGGATTAAGTTTTCACTTGATTGGTCTTTTTCTCAAATATTGGAAATGAAGTGCAAAGTGAACTGATTACCAGTGGAGGTATCAGCTGAGATGCTTTAGCTTAGGGATTGAGATCAAAGGAGAAATGTTTTTAAATTTCTGAAGAATGACTTTTTTTTTCATTTGATATCATAGTCTCTAGAAATTAAACAATGAAGAGTAAGATTTTCTTCCTAATGCTTCAAAATTAAAGCATCTAGTAAAACCATTTTAATAAAGAATTCTAGACTTTTGAAATATGAGTGAGAAATTATGTCAAATGAGAATGACCTTCCTTAAAAATTTTCCTCTCTTTGCGTTTCTTAAAAATAAAACATAATAAAAATAATTAGGGAAGTACATGTCTTTTAATCCATAATTCTAATTTTGGAAAAATGACCTAAAATAGAAAATTGTAGGTGATTTTTCCTTTTTTTTCACAGAAAATCTGCAATAAGTTAGGATGAGGGTTTGGGTTTCAACATCACAGGGAACTGACTCAAAATCATGGCTTTTGAAACAAGTAGCTGAATAGATGGATCTGAGTAAGTCACATAATGACTATGAACCTCATTTTTATCATGTGGAAAATTGGGATAATGATACCAACCTAGAAGAGTTTATATCAACAGTAAATGGGGGAAGCGGGTGTGGCTCAATCGATAGAGCTCCCGTTTACTATATGGGAGGCCCCGGGTTCGCTTCCCGGGGCCTCCTTGTGAGGGCAGGCCAGCCCGCGCGGCCCGGTGGGCTGATGCAGCAAGACCTCACAACAGGAAGCGGGTGTGGCTCAATCGATAGAGCTCCCGTTTACTATATGGGAGGCCCCGGGTTCGCTTCCCGGGGCCACCTTTTGGGCAGGCTGGCCCGCATGGCACAGTGGGCTGATGCAGCAACCTCACAACAGGAAGCGGGTGTGGCTCAATTGAAAGAGCCCCCGTTTACCATGTGTGAGGCCCCGGGTTCGCTTCCCGGGGCCTCCTTGTGAGGGCAGGCCAGCCCGCATGGCACAGTGGGCTGATGCAGCGGGACCTCACAGCAAGGGGAAGATAAGAAGACACGGAGAAAACACACAGCGAATGGACACAGAAGCACAAGCAGCAAGGGGGGGATAAATAAATAAATAAATAATTCTTTTAAAAAAAAAAACAAACAGTAAATGGGATGATTTTATACATATATATATACACAGACATATATATAAAATGTATGTCTGTATATATATATAATACATACCACACATCCACACATACCTTATATACATACAGAATAGGGATTTCAATAATTAATGAATAGTTTAAGGATCATTTTCAATAAATGCTTCCATAGTACTTGTGAAAAAAGTTGTTTCCCACAAAATTTTCAGAATTAGCTTTAAAATTTAATTAAATGTTTGATGCTTTCACAGATGCCTTCAGAAAGAGCAAGTTGTTTTATTTTATAAAAAGGTTTCATCGGGGAAGGAAAAGCTTTCTTTTTATGCAATAGGATCACACTTTAACAATGCAGAGAAACCTTTAAAACTGACATCTCACTGGAATACCAATGCCGCGCGTTATGTACCTCCCACATGCCAGGCGTTCCCTTAAAATTCTGGAAGGAGGAAAACAGAAACGGTCCCTGCTCCCTTGGAGGGATTTTTGTTTACTGGGGATCTTCACTCAAGTTAATCCCATCGCCCACCCATACCCTGCCTTGTGGAACTGACATTTAGGATAAGGCTTAGATGCAACAGGTGGACTAGCAGTTAGCTAAAAATATTGACAAAATACTGAAATGAAAATGTAGTGTTATATCAGAAACTGAGACTATCGTGGTGTGACACTCACTACACTTGGAGAAATATTTGGATTACAGCCTCAGCTCTGCCTTTGTTACCGTCACCTTTCCCTTGTCTTTAAGATTCCCTAAATCTCTATGTTCCAATGGGAAAATGATGAGGGTAAAATTTCCTCTAGCTAACTCCTAAGGTTATGAGTTTCAAACAGTACACATTTGAGAATACATAACAAACGTTGTGCAGATATGAGTTGACTTTACTTTTATTATTTTATCACT